>OX155637.1:14976927-15266927 GCA_944567765.1 Carterocephalus palaemon | reverse complement strand
GTTGGAATAGCCGGGTCACAAAGGCGGGACATAAGCAGTGGGGAGTGAGTCCAGACCTTGGACCTACCTTTTCCTCAACACCGGGCTATGCCGCCGAACAGCATGATGCAAGCCAAGCCATCGTTTCTAATTGAGTATCTCAAGCGGCACCGAGCCTACTGGTTGAGTCAGATTGCAATGATAGGACTTTAAAATCGGTTATCATAATTAAATAAAATTAAATAAATTAATAGATTTTGTAGAAATAAATAAAATTTTATTTTTTAATAAAATTAATAGTTAATACGTGTTACTTACGTATAACTGACTAGTAGGTACTGTCCATGTAAAATAATTCAAAGTTGTGATGACTTTTTACACCACTATGACATTAGAATTAAAAAAAACTTTTATAATTTTGTCCAAATGTTATCATGACCAATGTACTTTATATTAATAAAGTACATTGCATGGGAATTTTTTAAATATACTTGAGTTAATGACAGAAAATAAGTGCTTTGTCAATCTTAGCAATATGTGGCGCAACAACAGCGCAGCGCCACCAACTATTTCAGCGCCATTAAGTGCTGTCGCCATTTTATTAAGATGGCGACAGCTGAAGCCAAAGTTTCCACCGAAACGCCACAGGGAACCACGTTTGTTAAATAGCTGTTAGCTTTATCTTAAATTTTAGGTTCTGCTCTTCAAGTTATTTACTTACTTCCCGAAAGTAAATAATTCTCGGCGACAAAAAAGTTACTAGTTTAATCTTTTGCAATCGGACTGCAACCATTTTAGTTGATTACTCAGAAGACCTGGCTAGAGATACTGCGCATGTGGTGGCACCTATACGCATGCTCAATCGCTGTGCGCGATGTAGCGAAGTGCTCTGCTTTACTTGCACCGGGAGAAGACTGGGGCAAAATGACGGATCCAATCTGCAAACTAATGCTCCGTGAGGTCAATGTTGGGCAGTTGAAATGGCATTCGTGTTCGAGGGAGCCACAGTTGATCGAACCGGTCGCGTCTCATTTAACATGTAAAACATATTGCATCTGTACTTTACATACCAGCGGTGGTCGATCAATTGTGGCGTTCAGTGTTCTCCCTAAGAGCGCGCCTCATGCTTCCAGTTACCGGTATATGGTGGGAATCGGATTGGAGTCGACACTGGCGCTGTCCGGGCCCAGCGGGGTGTGCGGAGTGCAGCGGCTGACCGTGGACTCGCTGCGAGACATCGCGCCTTCCCGCCCGCCGATCTCCTTGCCTTGCATCTCCAGCCGTCTCATACTCCTACGCTTATTTATGACATGTTATCCTAGGATCACCTCATCTGCAATAAAACATTCACTCCCACGGCGACCGAAGGGATGGGACATGGCGGGTACAGTTCAACACTCAAGGACGATAAACATTTAATGTGAAGTGCATGCAACCCTAACGCTAACATCTATTCAACTAACAGGAGTGGTTCACACAGGGGAGACATCTAAGCACTGAAAGTATCGCGGATAGATTCGGTATGTGTGAACCTGAGATGGCGCACTCACCAGGGTGCACCGGTCTATTGATCACGGGTCGGCTCACCTTGCTGGCTTTTGCGTACTGTACTGCGGCGGGGGCTGCTAGAGGCTTTATATAAGGGGCTGCGCGCGTCATAGGTCCCGCGCATGCGCTCTCAGCTGAGCCAGACCCGAGTTATTTATAGACTCACCCCTAGATTCGCACACAAGCACACAGATACAGTACCTACACATCTACAGTCTATCTGCGTAGATAGAGAAGCTAATACGCATGTTCCGGATCTACCTGGGAGCCATTATCAAAATTCAAATGCATCATTCAAAAATTTCGAGAAAATTTCATAAATTACCGAATTTTAGAGAAGCTTACCCTTACGCAAATAAAGAAAGGTATTTAAAAATATTTTTATCTAAAGATTTTCTTCTAAAACTCGTAAAATTGCTATGGGTTACAGACGCAACCAACTATCTTTATTGTTATAGATTCTGCATCCGTCGATACTTGCAACACACATGCAGGTGTAGTTGTTAGGTATATTTACTTAGCTTTCCTGCGACTGAAAATTCAGTCCAGGGTTGGCTGGTATGCAGTTACGACGGGTATAGGATCTCTCGGAGATATATTGATATTTGAATTATGTAATGGGATTTTAAGACTTGTTCTTGTGGAGTGGATAGACTAATGATATTTTTTTGTTAGGGGATAGGATAGTTATTTGGTTCAGTGTTATTCGATCGCCGCGGAGTCGCGCCTTGCGAGAGACTTGTTGCTTCAGTTAATATACTTGGGCGTCCTGGTGACCTACTTAGCAGCTAAGTAAGTAAAAATACTGTAACATTATATTAATGCTTATTTTTCTACTACTACATAATTTTGCTTCACATATTCGTTATTTTATTTTATTTTGAAAGTTAACACTGCCGTTATTTCAAATCAACTGACGGAATCGAAGAAATCGGAAGTGATAAGTATATTTTTCAAGAATATGATAGATACCTTTGTCAATGTATCTTTCAATACTTGAATTATTGACGACCTGAAGTGATTTTTTTTTTGCTTTCATTTAAGCATCGACCGGACCACTTGATGGCAAACTAATGCATCCTATTCAAACTAGCTCTGCGAAAATAATCGATAATTAGTAGTAAAAGAAGTTCTTTTTGTTTTATTCTGTTTGTTCCGGATATGTTTACAAGTGTGTGGAGCAGCGTGGTGGAATATGATCTAGACCTCCCGCAGCTGTGTCTGTGTGGTCTGGGAGACCCGTGCCCATCAGTGGGACTTGTATGGATTGAAGCGTTGTTCTATTATATTTTAATTGTGTATCCGGGATCCGGGGACGCACTCTCGGCAGGGGGGGGGGGCTGACCTGGATTTGTGAGGGTTGCGGAGAGGTTCCTCGCGCTCAGAGGAACTGTTATCGTAGAGAGCCGCTCGCCAGTTCCTCAACTCCTCGTCGGATATTGCGCAAGGGGTTTCGCTGCAGCCATCACTGTCAACCGGCTCGTCTGTGAAAGGTTATCCCTATTAAAAGAAATCCCTGCGTTGAAAATGTTCTTACGGAATACTACTACCTTTTTTGTATTACTACATTTTTGTTTGTCTTTTATTTTGGTGCTATTATTTTTAAGCGGTGACAGCCTAGTGGCTATCGAACTCGCGACTCACTCGAGCGGTCCGGGTTCAAACCTCAGCGGCACGTACCAATGACTTTTCTTATTTATGTGCGATTTAAGAAATTAAATATCACTTGCTGTAACGGTGAAGGACAGATCATGAGGAAGCCTGCATGCCTGAGAATTCGTCATAATGTTCTAGAAGGCCTGTGAAGTCTGCCAATCCGACTAAGGCCTAATCCCTCCCTGACCTGAAAGGAGACCCGTGCCCAACAGTGGGACAAAGAAAGGTGTGTGAATGTGAAAATTTCGATGTTTTAAAATAAAGATTACTAGAATCTGTTTGATTAATATTTCATAATCTATCTTATAAAACATTTTTTAGCCTTAAGTTAATATTAGAATAATAATATTAATAATAGAAAATCTCAATACAAATGCAATATTCTGAGGGTCGAAGAAAATGTAGCCGTGGTAACAAAGCTTTTTTTGACGGGCAAGTTTGTCGGTAGTGACACTGCCTGTGTCGTGGGTTCGAATCCCAACAAACATTCGTGTTACGAAAACTTATGTTTGTTCTGTGTCTGGATATTAATATTAACTAATTAAGTTTGAATTTAAAAAAAAAACTTTGTAGCGCTTAGTTTGGGGTCAGATGACCGTGTGTGAGAACGTCCATTATATTTATTTATTTACTTTTTTTTCCGAGGCTTTCCTTAGCATTCTCAATGCATTGGTAATTTATTTGTAGTTCGCTTATCCCATTTGGACCCAAACAATACTCAGCAGCGAAAAAAAGTTAATTCCTTTATATATTGCTGAAAACTAATATTAATAATTAAAAAACATTGAAATATAATAATTTTTATTTAATTTTAATAGAAAAAAAATGCCGTCCTCAATTGGGGACACTGGGCTCAAACAGTGTGAAAACTTACGAAACAACTTTTTCCAACGCACAGTGTTTTATAACACTTTTTACACTGCCAACGCACTTTTTTATGCCCCATAGCACATCGCAGTTGCTGGGAAAGTTTTTCAGGGTAGTGACCCATCCCATCATCCTGCAGGCTTGGCACTTGCTGCTTGTTGTCCAACCAACGAACGAATAAAACTTGGTTGACTTGATCGAAACGATTGTCAAAATCGACACGAATTTTCTTTTTCATGTCTTTTACTGATATGAGTGAACACTTCTTGGTTCTACCTTCGCGTACGGTACCGGTTGCACATAGTCTACCGCTGATCTCGGAGCAAAGCATAACTGGTAAAAAAATTATCAAAATATGCGACAAGGTCTTTAGGCTTGGTTTCTTGTTTGTCAAGTAGTAGCTTGACTACTCTTGAACCCAATGGCTCAGCAGGATTGACCAGTGGAGACTTTCCACAGTACAAGTCGTAGGCGTAACAATATCCGTCCGAACTAGGTCGTAGATGGGCTCACTCTTACGCCAATGGGGCTCTTCATCAGGATTTAGTTCTACGTCTTTTGGATACAGCTAATATTCTTCATCGCTACTGTTCCAATCCTCTTCATCCCTATTCGTAAACTCTGCCTGGTATGTCCTGCTGAATAGCATTGCCTTGTAAATTGTCGTCATTCCCTACTTCTTCATCGGTAACAACACTTATTTCTGAGGGAAGAGCGACTAAATCTAACTCTTCAACGTCTTCTTCTTCCATTACAGCACCAAGTGCTTCCTGAAGGCCATGGTAGTCATTGTGACCGCTAAATGCCTGTCGCGCCATTATGTATTCGAAAATACATCTGCCAAAAAAAAACGAATAAGTTACCTCTGATGTACCCAGTGGCCCCGTTTGGGGACAGCGTTATAAAAACACTAATTTTTCAGTAAGCACTCTAGTTTTCCTTAGTAATGCATTTTATTTAAATTGATAACAATATACTGAAGTATTTGATTTGAGAAATGAAACATATCTGGAAGAAAAAGTAAAAAATAAAAAATACTTACTTTTTGTTAACTCTGGGGTATAAAACAGCTCCACAAAATTATCAATTAAAGCACTTATAGCTATTTATTATAATTTTTTAAGAAAAAAACACAATGATACACCATTTGACTTTACACTTTAACAGAGTAAACAAGTAAAAACTAAAATGTTAATATATAGTGGGTAGTTCTACAAGTGTCCTCGTTTGGGCACGGCGGGTCCATATGGGTTATTGAAAAATTGTGTGGAAAATTGATAACAGATGGCGCTGGCTGATGATAACAGATGCCAGAAAAGCTATGTTGTAAATCTTAATATATACATTTCTTGTGTACGTGTGAACTCCTCCTAAACGGCTGGATAGATGTTGATGATTTTTTTTAAATGTGTTCAAGGGGATTCGAGATTGTTTTTTATTCACAATTTGGTCCACTGGAAAATGTTTTTTAAACACTATTTTAGTATTTTTTATTTTTTACCGTCGTTCATTGACGTGAAGCGTCGCGGCACTTTGACTTTTCATACCTATGGCAGAACAACGTTTGCGGGATCAGCTAGTAATAATATAATTCACGAGCGGAACCTTTGCAAGAGGCCAGCGAGGAGAGGTTGATGAAGATTCCGTCCCCGTCGCTTGTGCTACGAGTTGGCACCGGCTTGTCAGGAAACTGAGCGCTACATGCTTTCTTCAATACGTTCTGCAACAATAAACCATTGCTATAAACTATGACGGTCACCATTAAAACGGTGACAGTTCAGTGGCTATCGAACTCGCCTCTCACTCGAGAGGATGTGGGTTCAAATCCAAGCGGCACACACAATGACAATACATATATACATTTCTTTAAATACCTGCTGATGAAGGAAAATATCGTGAGAAAACCTGAAGCCTTAGAAGGCATGTGTAATCTTAATATGCCAATCCGCATTTGGCCTGCGTTTAGAACTATAAACTGCGTTTAGAAAAAACATAAAAAATCCGTATTTGTAGCCGAAGTAAAATATAGATTACATTTAAATTTTTTTCACATCAAAATTTTTTTTTCAAAGACTAATTTAGAAAGTTCATTATATTAAGGACACAATTATATTATTTTAATACGTTTGCGGTACTTACCATACTTTGCCGCCTTGTCAGAATCGCAAAATATTCAATTCGGGCCCCCAAGGAATGACATTCCGACAGCACCCAGAACGCGAGGCCCCAAGGCCTGACGTTCTGTGTGCTGCCGGCGTTTGATCTTAAACTGAATTTACCACTGGCTTAGGTACTATTAATATAAAAGGGATAATTCACGTCTGCGCTCAAGTCTTCTGACTTCGACCCGCTCTAGTTATGCTATTTATACAGTCAGGCTCAAATCTTCTCTGACTACGACCCGCTCAAGTTATGCTATTTATACAGTCAGGCAACCAATGAGGTTGATGATTGGGACACGAAAATTTAAATAACAATACTTTTTCCTTTAATCATCCTAGCGGTTTATTCAAAATGGGTTCAGTTCAAATGGAAATTGGAAGCCTATTGTCCTAGTTCCTGGAAAATTCCAAGGAAAAGCCACATGAAACAGATTCTGATATGCTTATTGTTAAAATCTCTAGAATATCATTTTGTATCATAATAGGTTGATGGTATAAAGCAATCAGGTATTTATTCAATCCAAAATAGCATATTTGTAATATGGTACTCGTGTAGTACCTATTATCATTTCTACAGTGGTTTTCACAGTACATAGGCTAGCAGCTTTTCATTCAATGGCTCGCGTCGATTCAATGTGATCGAAAGAGTTAAGCAACGACGGGCGCGGTCGGTTTGTGGATGGGTGACCGCTAGTGGCAAAATTTCATGGACGCTACCGTGCTTTGGAGGGCACGTAAAGCCGTCGGTCTCGGTTGTTTTCAATGTTGGAAACAGCCGCTAAGCTATGATCGCTGACAATTTGCTTTATCTTTTTTTTTTTATCGAAGCACGTCAAAATGAAATGTCCGCATGAATGACATAGGTAACATGAAAAAAAAAGTTTCAACGTGACAGCAAATTCTCCATGTCAAAAAAGTTTTAATACAAAATGATCCGCCATTTATTGAATTAATTTATTACAAAAAATGTGATAAATGAAGAACCACTCAACAGATTTTAAGCAAACTTAAGCCTAAAAATTTGGTTTGGATAGGTGAGCCCGTTCTTCAGTTATAAAGTAACAACGAAAAGTGGCATTGATTTTTATATATATTATAAATATAAATAAATAAACTATACTAAAATAATTTTAATAGGTTAGGTGAAGGATCAAATTTTTACAATAACTCGCATATATAGGTACTAGTGGACGCCCGCAGCTTCCCGGTAGTATTTGTATGCAAACATTACAAACAAATCCATAGTATAGAAATATAGACATAAAATTTTTTTCTTATACGTATTTCTTATGTATCGTATTTTTAGACTAAAATTATGGGTTGACTGATACACGTGGAGAGCTTGTTATTTAGTAGGTAACTCCTGAGATTGTAAAGGAAAATAACACCCACCGATCCACGTGTTGATAATATTAGATTTTGTTGCGCAAGTAACTTGGTAGGTAGGGTCTTTACAAAAAGCTGTTTTGAGACAAATAAGTTTTGAAATCTTTTGATTTGTTTTTGCTATTCTTCCATTGTTAGATGTGCCATTGAGAAAGAAAGCGCTATGATGGTGGTGTTTGTTACGTACTCATAATGTCAAAAAAATGTACAATTTCTAATTCAACTCAACTTTTCATTAAATACTTTCTCAGGCTTCAGTTTTTACTTTGTTTCTTCTATTTTGGAAAATTTCACAACCTTCGGTCCTTTTGTTGTACGAAAAATGGCGAGATTTTCGTCAATAATAACTTCGCTATTGCATAGCACAATAGCTAAGAATTTGGCCCCATGCTCAAAAGGTCTGGATTGAAACCAGTGGCACAAGCTAATGAATTTTGGATGGATGGTATGATCACGAGGAAGCAAGAGATGGCTGGATGTATGTCTATCTTCATCGAGGGGAAATCTTCCGACCACCGAACACTCAGGGGTAGAACCACCACCACAAATCATTCTTAGTCCCACAATTGGGCACGGGTCTCCTCTCGGAATGTGCCTTATAACATCATAAATAGTAAACAAATAACAATAATAAAAATAATACACAAAAATAAAACAAAAGTAAATGCTAAATATATCAGTGATGCAGAAAGAAAAAAATTAAGGGCTCATAGTTTTTTTTCTTAAATGTGAAATTTGCAAGACTTCTAACACATTGCAGGAAGGCTCCGAGATCTCCTACGGAACGCACCTGTGCGTTGGAGTTGTCTAGTAGTTGTCTAGTAGACAACTAGTCTAGTAGTTGTCTAGTAGACAACTCCAACGCACAGGTGCGTTCTGTAGGAGATCTCGGAGCCTTCCTACAATGTGTTAGAAGTCTTGTCTACTTACCCTGTAATGTTTGGTCACGTCCGGTATAGAGGGTCGACCATGGCGCCATCGCGCGGCGCGCTGCAGGTCGCACAGCCTGTGGTGGGACCACGAAGTGTTCATCCCTCGAAGCTCCTCTACTGCCTCTGCTATCTAAAAAATATAATAGAACATCACGCTTGTTTTACCCCGAAGGGTTAGGTAGTGGTAGTGTCAGTAGGTAGAGCCTATAGGGAACCAAATAGGTTTTATATGAAACCTAATTGGTTCCATATAGAGTTCGCCCGGGGCAGTACCACCGCCCGCCACGGTACCTAGTACCATTTCTGCCGAGTAATAATTATTTTTAAATCAATTATGGTCCTCAAATATTCATTTCGGTATACTTAGCTGTATTTTTATTTGTAAATTTTTTTTTAAATTCTTTTTTTCATGCATTGTCATCGGAACCAATTATGTGTGGCAAATTTCAGCTCTATAGATTCAGTGGAAGTGGGTGAAATATTGATTGCAAGATTTAGTAGTAAGTAGTAAGTAGTTTTAGTGTGAAAACGTAATGTTCAACAAATCTTTCCACTTTATAATACTTATAAGTATAGCTAACGAATCAATCCACATTGAAGCAGTACGGTGGAGTTTGTTTTCAACTGTGGCTATGTGAAGGACCTGTGCCCATAAACTAATTACTATTATTACTCACTACTATTATTTCTGATAAAACTGACATCAAAACTAAAAAGTTTTGATGTCAGTTTTTTTATATTTTAAAACGTAACTTTTGAGTGTTACTTTATAATTTTAGTGGGGGCGAGAGGATAACGGTGCGCCGCGGCCTCTTTCTATGCTGTGAAGAGATTGAAGAATTGTTACTACGTTAGAGGTAATTTTTTTAATAAAATTTATATAAAATCTACTCTGTGATTTCTGTGCGCACGGTAGCGTCCATGAAATGTTTGTCACTAGCGGTCACCCATCCACAAACCGACCGCTGGACGCTACCGTGCTTCGGAGGGCACGTAAAGCCGTCGGTCCCGGTTGTTTTCAATGCTGGAAACAGTCGCTAAGCCTTGTCGAAGACCTTCGGGTGGCTTGAGAACATTCGACACTGGGTTGGCCACTAACCCCTCCACCAATCCGCATTGGAGCAGCGTGGTGGAGTATGCTCTAGACTTCCCGCAGCAGTGTCTGTGGGGGAGACCCGTGCCGTCTGGGACGTCTATGGGTCGCAGCGAACCGACGATGTTAATAAAAACACTAGTTGGTCAATTCAGTATGTATGACAGTATGTGGACTGGTATAGTGATAGATAGACCTGTTAGTTAAGTACATATTGTTACTAATGTAAATTGTTAGTTTACCTCTCGTTTTTCTTCTTCCTGTGCCTCAATAGCTCGCTGGTGCAACAGTTCCAAGTCCAGCTGTCGTACCTCCTCTGCTTCCCTCTGCTGGCACTTCTTCTCCTGTATCGGTAAGTATATCAATTGGCTCGACCGACCGACAATCCGATCTTTTGTCGGCCAAAAATTAAACATTATGATTCCTATGTCTAAGCGCACATATCCTACAAAAAGTTGGACAGACATGTGTCGGTGGATTATGCCGATCCGATTGTCGTTTCAAAATAGAAATGCTCAAAATGCATGGGCTATTAAGCACTACTCCGAATATGTGTGGCGTGTAGCGAAACGCAAATCCACTAAAAATCTATAGCGTTGAATTGGTCACGAAATCGGTGAATCGGTAATGGTGAATCAGACGGCAAAATAATCTGTCCGATCCGATTATCGCTCCTACAAATTTTATTGTCGGACGTGGGCAGACAACGGGTATCCATGCTGACGCGGTGCTGCGTGATCATTAAATAGACAATACCGAACCGCATCTCAATGTTGCATCAGCCATTATTTTAAGCTGAAGTATTTAAGTAAGTTTTTGGAGTCACAAGGAGGAACGCTACATTTATTTACACTCATTTTCCAAAGTTTCTCACAATCTATATATTAAATAAGTTTAAGTTTTATCAACAAATAAATAATGTAATAAAACAAAAACTTAACAAAGAAATATTTAAATAGAAGTAATCACAGTAAATTATTATGATAATAATAGTAATGTAATTATAGTCTGTCTCTGGGTGACATATTCATTTTATGATTCATTCTTTTTAAATATTTTTATATTTTACAGAACGCTGGCAGCATTGCGCAGCTGTATAGCTATATTTTTTTCTTAATAAATATATATTTCTTGAGTACGTGTGTATGACAGTGAACTCCTCCTAAACGGCTGGATAGATGTTGATGAAATTTTTTGTGTGTTCAAGGAGATTCGACAATAGTTTAGATTCACAATTTGGTCCACTGGAAAAGGATTTTTAACTACTTTACACGATTTTAGTATTTTTGTATGAACATTATTTTACATAACGTGTCGCGTCACTTTGACATTTCATATGGCAGAACAACGTTTGCGGGGTCAGATAATATAATATAATTTTCAATTAAATATACAATACAAATTAATACAGGGAGGCACGCTACTGGTGGTGAGAAAAAGCCATGAGAAATAAGGCAATACAAGAGCGGGTTTCACCAGGAAATCGGTACGAACTTTTCGAAATTGTGGATCAAATCTGGTGGTGCAAATCTACTTATCTTGAGACGGTCGAAATCATTTTGGTGCCAGTTAAACATGAGTCTGAACTGGCTTGAAAGCACTCGTCAGTCTGTATATTTAATAACACGCCTGTCGCCCACGCGACTCGGTTGGATCAGTCTCAGGACAGACAGGGCCGACTGGAATCACACCACGAGATGTCACCCTACACGGCATCACGCTCATCCTACTCAGGACCGCAGTGTCAGTAATCATGCAGTCACCTTTTGCACCTGCCGTTCATGTTCAATCTTCTGCTGTTCCAGTTCTTCTTCAGGGATCGGAGGGGTCTCGTCGCCGCTGGATGCATGCTTGGTACCTGAAACAGCAAATCATGCCAGATGAAAGCGATAGTTGGTTAGCTCAAACCGACTCATTTTAAAAGCTTTTATTTAACTTTTAAAAGCTTTTATATAACTTCACTCGTATATTATTGTATGTATTGTATATATTGTATATATTGTATGTATGTATGTACTATGTATGTACATACATCCTGGAATCTTGCAATCAATATTTCACCCACTTCCACTGAAGCTATCGAGCTGAAATTCGGCACACATATTTGGTTCCGATGACAATGCACGAAAATAAAAAAAGGTACAAAATATTAAAAAAATTCGATCAGTTTAAAAAGTTTCTAACGAGGCTATGGATAGGGTAGTTGCTGGACCGACTGTGAAGTTACTAATTGGTAAAAAGTTCCTCGAGTGAAGTCGTGGTCTCCACAAGAGAAACTTTTTTACCAATGATTAAAAAAGTTTCTCGAGTGGAGACCACGACTTGTAATACGGAGTACCTATTTGTTGACCTCCGACTAGCTGTACTGGTGAGCTGAAGAAGACAGCGGCAATCCGCTGAGTTCAGAGGGTACAGTATTTTATTTCCATCAGCGTTTGTGTGCACACTTCTTCGAAGAGCTGACATTGTTGAATTAGCCGCTAGCGATAGCTTGATGTGGTCGCAACTGACCAAAAATATGGACAGCCCGCAGTAACTAAACAGAATATAATTATTCGTATCTGCGAAATCCTACTGGTAAACGTACCACGGACCTGCGGCATGGCCACCAGGGTCAGTCACCGCGTCGCCACGGAGTCAATAATTTTGTGTTTTGTAATTTTTGATAGTACCGGGCGTGTAAACCACAGAACCTTTTATCTGTTCTGTGGTTTAAACTATACCACGCGTTTACTGCGCAAATCAAAAATAAACGATCAATCATATTTATCGAACTCGCCGACGAGTGCTATGATGTTGTGGTATTAAATACTCTGTGTTTCAGTTCTTACCTATAGCTACATATACTAAAATAAATTATTTCTTCAAAATATACCTACTATGCTAGATTGATAAGTAGTCATATTAAATGATTAAAAAATTTAATAAGTAATTTTATTTTTACTTTTTATCCCGAGCAATCAATGTAATAAAAATATTTAAACTGTTTAAAAAGCAGGTAAAGGAGTAGTTCTTGTCACTATCCTGAGGTCTACTATGTCTTTAGTCGTTTAAGATGGATGGATATTATGTATTATATTTTATTTATCTATATATATAAAAGGAGAAGGTGACTGACTGACTGACTGACTGACTGACTGACATATCAACGCAGGGCCTAAACTATAAGGGTTAGAAACTTGAAATTTTGCACAGAGATTCCTTTTATAACGTAGGGGAGCACTAAGAAAGGATTTTTGAAAATTCATCCCCTAAGGGGGTAAAACGGGGGTGCAAAGTTTGTATGAAACTGCCGTTTTTGAAGTCAAGTGGGCGGGCAGACGTCGTTAATGGGTCTAATTGTACGCGAGCGAAGCTGCGGGCGTCCACTAGTTTATTTATATATGTGCATAGTATTTTTTTTATGGTGCATACAAAATTCACTCTAAATTACTATTTATTCTGGTATTTTTGTCATGTTTGTCGTGTACATGAATATATAAATAAAATAAATAAATAAGTAATTTCAATTGGGATGAAGTTCGTAGGGTAGAGTTCGACCGTAATGAGGATTATGGCAATTGGCAACTACGAGTAGGTGTAGAACGAAACTGTTACTACAGCCTTTAGTAAGTAGTCCATGCTATAGCTAATTCTACGCTAGCGACTACGACGCCCGTAGCTACCTACGGGCGTCCACTAGTTCCAAATGATCTAATATGCTATTGGTCTATAATAATATATTTATTACCATAGAGTAAATGTTGGCCGTGTTATTTGCTTGCCTAGATCAATAAAGTTAATTATGGCCACTAAACAGTTGGACCTAGTCACATTCACATAACAATTTGTAAACAATTCTTGTCGCGCAAAGACTAACAGATACTTGGAATTGTGTGGTGACTTACCAGTGGGCGGATGGTAGGATATCCAGAACTGATGAGCCATCTTGCTGTTGGTCGCTTGCTGGTTAACTTTGACCACGACGCGTCCGTACACCAAACGTACACCGTTTCGCGTATCAGCGAAAGATTATTCATAGACATTTATTTTCACGGATTCAAACGTAGCTGTGAGCTGTTGGCACTCGTCCAGAAATTCGCCTCTGATCCCTCCTTCGGCCCATGGACGTCATTTTTGATATGTTTCCATAAACTTGTCGAAGGTTAGGGGATTTATTGAAAAGTACTTTGTAAAAATAATGAGATATTTTTAATAATTCTACTTTGTCAGCACGGCGAAACAATAGGTCTCGGGTTCGATTTCAGGTGGGACAGGTTGTACTTGGGTCTGTGATGTTTATTTGCGTTGTATTCTGTGTCCACCTCCTGCAACCGAGCCCTACAGCTAGCGTATGTGAATGTGTAGTGTTTATAATGATTTAAATTAGTTGTCACTTTGTGTGATTTAAATTAGTTGTTATTTAGTGACTTTCACTCTATATAATAATCTTTTTTTATTAGTTCCACTAGAGGGCGTCTCCGCGTAAACCGCAGATTAATGAAGAATATAAAGGTCACATTGCTCTGAGGCGTAAACATAATAACAAAGCAACGACGCAGTTCTAAATTAATTACAGATAAAGTACGGAATGTGTAGGTCAAAATAGTGTTCAAACTGATAATAAAAAGTGAGAGACCTATAAAATTTAAATGCATTATGGAAAAGAGCGGAATAGTGAAATAATATTGACCAAATACGAGTTGAACGTAGTGTTCCGAACCAACAAACGAAATCAAATTATTTGGGTGTCACAATAGCACGTAATCATTATTATTATAATATATTATTATGTAGGTACAGTATAATAAAACAACTAGTTAAATAAAATCCATTCATATAAAATTTCATCACTATAAATTTGTACTTAGGAAACGTTAAAAAATAAAATACTGTTTGGTGACGTTGTAAGGGCCAGGAAAACAAGTAGATAAAGTCCATTTTAAATAATTTATATCATCGATAAACTGTTCGGTAACGATATAAAAGCCAGGAGAGTTATTCGAGAAAGTTCATTTGAAAATGAACATAAAACTTACTAACCATTATAAACTACTAGCCCTTAACTAGCATAACCCACCTTAAAACTTAGTTAGTGCATATTGCAAGGGGAAGCTGTAAAGGAAAGTTGGGCAATTATTACTGTGCTTTTGAAAAAGTATGTCTTCTTGTAAAGATATTATTACTGACAGCAATACATCTTGAATCCAAAATTATGTTTATAGGGATACAATCATGATAGATATCGCACATGCAAGAACATTCATCTGCTTCAGCTCAAGCAAGTAAAATTGTGAGCCGCCACGGGACGCCTGGCAGATTTGAAACATCGAAATTATTTTGAACAAGTATTGCACAAAAGTACAGATTATGACAGGAACTAAAACATGAAAGGAAAAAAAAAAAAAAAAAAAATAAAATTTAAAAAAAAAAAAAAAAAAAACAAAAAACAACAACAAAAAAATAATTATTATAATTATATTTAATTAAATAATAATTATTAATATTTTATAATTATTATACATATTTTATTAATAATAACTTCCGACTGTCATTTGTCGGAACTGCAATAATCCATCACAATAATAGCGTGGCGAAGCGTCGCCACGGCTCGCCACGACAAAAATCTGGTTTACCCTCCGCAAAGATATTTCCATAGATTTATCATTACTCTATACTAGAGAGATATTTCACATCAATAATGTACTCTGTGAAAGTAACTGTCACAATGTATGTACTCTGTGAACTGTCATTTGTACTAGTGATGGGCGACAGTTTATAAAAAGAATATCGAATGAATCGCACTATTATCGTGCATAATATTCGAACAGTCGATTCATTCGTCGCCGCTTAACCTCACAGCAATCACAGCTCACACTCAACGAAATGCTCAACTAATTATTACTAATATTTGATTGTGTGTTTCTCCTACATAAAGGTTCCATAAAATAGGCTTTTAAACTACGATACAAAGACGTGAAGAATAAAATACTGGTTGTCTGTAAAGTCGGTTTACGGACGATAGATTTACGTGATAACGTCTTTAAACAATACAAAAAAGGAGAATTGACGTTTGTAGTCTAAACTTCAAAGTATTCTACAGTACAGTTAACTAATCACAGACAACAGACAAGTCTATATATTTATTTTGACAGTTCCTTATTTCGGACTATATCGGAGCCATGGAACCGCCAATGTTGTCGTGTGTAAAATTAATTTATTGAAAATAATTTCTCTGCAGAGAACCGCTCATTTAATAATTCTTTTTAATATTTTTCTGTGAATCAGTATATTTTTCTCCTTTTATACTGGAATGTCCAAAAAAAAACACATCTTTTTCATATGCGCTGTCGATGTTAATCAATTTATAAGACGTTATCACGTCAAAAGAGAAATGGTTTACTTGAAGCAAAAATAAACGATCCATATTTTTGTTAGTAACAATTGAAAAAACTTAATATTAATATTAATAAATTACATATTTCGTACAAATATAGACAAACCACACACACACATATATTTATTACATTATTTTTACATATTTATTTATTTTGCCAGATGAGTGTGGGGAAAAAAGAGCACATACAATAGAAAAACTAAAATCGATTAAATTACTCGGCAGCTTCGATTCATAGTTTCTTCATTTATTATCGAATACGATGGCTGCTTACGCGAGTTCCTTTGTCTATGTCAACGATTTAAAAAATTGCAAACAAAAAAATAAAAAGATGTTTATGGCTGATTGACGCTTTGAGTTGAGTTGACGCTTGAGGTGCTATTCCGATGATATTAAAGCTATCTACGTAAAAAAATAATAAACCGAAGCCAGCTATAAGTTAAAAGTTAAAAATGCTAGATAAAAAGATTTAATACGACGCACGAATGTATCGTACTAGAATATTGATATTTGGCGTCGATAAACGCGATCGGGGTGGTGCTAGTGTTGTATGTAGTTACATCTGCATGTGCGCGAATGAAATGTCAGAAGAGAAAAGAAGAGAGTATAGGTAGGAAGAATAGTGGACGAGATGATGTCGTTTGGGATGGGTGCGCATACTGTTCCATTGTCGAACTGGGGAGTGTGTGTCGGAGCAATAACAACCCATTTGTAATGGTGGCGATTGTCGACCGTTAGTTATATTTTGACAGCCGGTTGGCTCGTCATATGTGACTCTTAAATCGGTTCTCAATAACAATGAACAGTCGCAGTGGTGTGAATCAATCGAGTTTGGTTAATTTTTCGACGGACCTGCCCTCTTTAGATACGAAGGACAACTTGCTGAGTTTCCCCTTCGATCATCTGTATGCCTGTCACTCTGATGGTTCGAAACAGAGAGATGGACTCCAGCTAAATAAACACGTAGACTTGTCGTCTCAGTGTATTGACGAAGGCACGAGTGCCGGAGTGAAATCAACTGCTGAATTAGAACAGTTGAAGAATCGCTTGACTGTGACAGATAATGAAAACAAACGATTAAAGGACCTGCTTATCTACCATTTGGATCTCATCCAGCAACAAAACGAGCTTATTAATAAGAGAGACAAGTTGTATCAAGCTGTGCAGCGTGAAAATGAAACTGTAAGTCCATAATTAAATCCAATCTTAATGTTTACACATCCCAGTGGCTAAAATATATTTCTCACAGAAACTATTTCATTTCTTTATCATTGTCAGTTTTATTGATTTCTTGTATTTGCAAGTTTGTTGGAGGACATCATTATCTAACAGTAGTTTACAGTTGTTAGGGAAAAATAAATAAGTAAGCAATGATCATATGTTGTTGGGAGGGCTATAAACTTCTCAGAATTAGTTAGGCCACTAACCCCTCCGCCAATCAGAATTCTAGCAAGCGCTTTTTATATTGTAAGAATTTGTTAGCTGTTATAAAAATGTTTTATGTCGTACTTTGAACGCATTTGTTTTCATCAGACTTTTCTTTGTAAAAGCCTGTTTGCCCATTCAGAATATTTAGTCATTAAGTTTAAGAAAATGGCAGCTTTAAACTTAATTTGATCTAAAAGGTAAATCACCTTAATTTTACAAACAGAAGCTTACATAAAGTGTGCTGTTTGTGAAGAATGTTAATTAATGTTGTTTTGTTGTCATCCGTCCCCGTCCATCAACACATCAGCTTATTTAGGGTCACTGCTGGACAAAGGCCTCCTTAACTACACCACACTAAGTGGTCCTGTGCCTTCTGAAACCAGCGGTTTCCTTCTGTCTTCTTCAAGTTTCCTGTCAACCTTGTCGACGATCTGTGCTCCTTTTTCTGAGTTTTAGTCTTTATTTGAGGACTTTTCTTCCACATTGGTTATCAGTCCTTTGAACAACGTAACCTGCCCATTGCTACTTCTACTTACTAACCCTATGAACTATGCTGGTAAGCTATGTTATGTAAGGATTTTATCATTCCTGATTTGGTTATGCAGGGAAATACAGAGCATAGTTTTCTCCATAGTTCATTGATTGCGCCATCATCAAGTGTGTGAAGTAGTCACCATTGATTTTCATGCCTCGACCTCATTAACTTGAACACATCTTCAAGTGCAGCAGTGAAAAGCTTTGGGGAGGCAATCATGTCATATCCCCATGCCTGACACTTGGAAAGCTGGAAGTTGTCAAGCCTGCAAGCTATTCTGTTAGTGAAGACACTCGAGAACAGTTTATAGATGTGGCTCAGAAGCACAATAGGCCTATATTCCCTTAGAATAGTTTTATCTCCCTTTCTTTTCCCTCCCATACCTAACATGAGCATTTTTCTCAGTTTTTAATTATTCCCACCAATCAATTAAGTATAAAATAATAACATCACAGCTTTGTTTCCCCAAAAGAGCAGGCAGAGGTGTTATGTTATTATTTAGTAGTAGTACTCCAACCTTTCACCATGTTCAGGTCCCATGTACTAGGTTGTGAGCCTATTGCCATACACGAGGCACAAATCTAGACTCCGAGCTCCTGCCAGGCATTTCAAATTAAAATACCACTGTTGAGCACGTGCTCATACTTTACCACTCTGCTCCAAAGCTGATTGGTAGAGGGGTTATGGCCACCCATTATTGAATGTTCTCAATCCACTCAATGGTTTAGACATGGTTTAACAATAGTTTCCCTGTTAAAAACAACCGGGACTGGCATAATGTGCACTCCAAAGCCCCACTGAAATTCTTGCCACAATTGGTCCACATACCGACCTAGCCTGACTTTACTTAACTCAGTCAAACGTACAACATGAGTGATAGGTATATGAGCGTTTCAATAGATGAATTGAGCAGATTAATCACAGGCTATGTTTGATTTATTATTAGGTATTCCATGGTTTGGGTTCCTTAACAAAGGAGATGATCAGAACAGGGCCATCATAACTTTGAAATTTGTACAGCTATTTGCACAGCACATAATATACCTCATCTTTAAGCTTAATTAACTATTAAAATACTGGAATATAAGAATTTGTTTTTGTGAACCTCCATTTCTCTTTAAAACTTCAGAGCATATAATTATTAGTTATAGTAATTATTTTATTATTATTTCTTTTTAATCGCAAGTAAAATACAAATAGTAATAACTGTGGACCCCTTGTGAACATGTAGACTGGTACAATAACAAGTGACTGTACCCAATTGATGTATCCATGATAGTTCTTGTCGATTGTCGAACTGAATGTGCCAATTTTTATTACATGATAATTACATACACCTTACAAACAAAAAATTAATCTACTTTGCAACAATCCGCGAACTAAAATGTATGGTGATGTATGTATACCTTTATGCATATAGCACCTCCCTCCCTCCCACACAGGAAAACATGCACATATGCATACGGATATAATCATTCCATCATCCTCATGATGATGGAATGACTATATCCGTATGTGTTGGTTTGCGGTAAATTCTAAAGGAGTGTCTATTATTTACTCTACTTATGATAAGGTCTAAGAAATTCAAGGATTTATGTTCTTCAATCTCTAATTTAAATTAAATATTGGGCTGAATTTTGTTTAACTTATTTACAAAAAAACCTTACACCTTAGTTTGGTGTACGATAAAGTGTTTTAATTAAGTAGTTATTAATTATTGTGTTACACAAATGGCCCCTATTAGACTTCTTTCTATTTGTCTGGAACATTTAATAGTGAATTATAATTTTATTTGCAATCCAAGAAGGCAAAAATAAAAGACGAATTACTTAGCAATTATAATTTATTGTTCACTAGTGGACGCCCGCAGCTTCGCTCGCGTGGAATTAGACATAATAATAGATTCTTCTTAACACGTTAACTTTAGCTCCACAAATTAATCCGTAGTTAAATGTGTTAACTTTATTTTCGTGCATTGTCATCGGAACTAAATATGTGTGCCAAATTTCAGCTCGATAGCTTCAGTGGAAGTGGGTGAAATATTGATTGCAAGATTCCAGGACATACATACATACATACATACTAACGGGTGAAGTTAAATAAAAGCTTTTAAAATATCGATCGCAGTCCGGTAGGCGAGTAAGTAGTTACCAGTCGTCATAACAAAAAGATCAATCGCAGTCCGGTAGGCAAGCAAGTATCAGTCGTCACAACAAAAAGATCGATCGCAGTCCGGTAGGCAAGCAAGTATCATAATATAGTATACAGACGTAGCTGCGGGAGGTCTAGAGCATACTCCACCATGCTGCTTCAATGAGGATTGGTGAAGGGGTTAGTGGCGAACCCACTGTCGAATGTTCTCAAGCCACCCGAAGGTCTTCGACAAGGCTTAACGACTGTTTCCACCATTGAAAACAACCGGGACCGACGGCTTTACGTGCCCTCCGAAGCACGGTAGCGTCCATGAAATTTTACCACTAGCGGTCACCCATCCACAAACCGACAGCGCCCGTCGTTGCTTAACTCTTTCGATCACATTGAATCGACGCGAGCCATTGCGCTATGGACGCTACAATGAGGAGAATAGGTAGCAACAATAAACCGAGCTATCGCAATGTTTAATTCTACGCGAGCGAAGCCGCGGGCGTCCTTTAGTAATATATAAAATAGAACTATGTAAGGATCCGTGTGGGAGACCTTTTCAAATAAGCCGCGTGATAATTTTGTCTTCAATATTTAAGTAAATGACACTTTCAGAGAGCATGTTTATAAACATGCTTTAGCCGTTTAGGAGGAGTTCACTGTCATACACACGTACACAAGAAATATATATATTAAGATAACATTTATTAGAAAAATTTGGTAGTTATATTTAGTTTTAATACTGTCATTCTTATCTTATATTACATTGTTTTTTTTTTCAACAGCTTCTCAATTTTATCAGAAAATTCTGTTATCGGTGGGCTTTGAGACCAGTGTTAAATTTAGCAACATGTTAATGTCACCATGACATTCATGTTGCCCACCCTCCTTAGATCTCCTTTACGTTAAAATATCAAGTTGAAAATTTCATAGTTATTGAAACACGACACCTTATCATACTCGTACTTCTAATGTAATTGTATTATTATGACATCATAAGGTTCTGTCTCTAACTAACTATACACCGTTTTGTTAGTGGATGCTGGGCAACCGATGGAAGCTCTAAGGTTAAAAACAGCATTTTGTTGCAGATCTAATTCAATCAGACTATGTTAATAAATTACAATATAATCTGTACTGCCACACTACAACCCTTTAACGCTGGATTTCAACCTATCTACGGATATATGGCAATCGGAAATATAATAAGTTCCATATAAAATGTGCCCAGTGTTATGACCGAATCGCCTGTCGGAATGGGAGCTGCCAGGCCACTCTGGCCAACTCTCAGGCATGCAGGTCTTCTCACGATATTGTTTTACACCTTTACAGAAGGTGAAATCGCGCATAACTTAAAAGTCAGTGGTGCGCAAGCTGTCCAGAGCAGACCAGCATTAGATAGAATCTCTATTATCTGTATAATTTTCAGCTCAAGGGTAAATTGAACCGGCGCCATGGTCTGAACCTGCCCCCGCCCCCGCCGTTGCCGGTGTTACCGCTCCTGATTCTGCCGCCGCCGTCCCCGCAGACGACGCAAGCCCTGCCGGCGCCGTCTACCTCGTCGACCCCGCCGCCTCCTACGCCTCCGCCGCTGCCGCCGCCACCCTCGCCTACAGCGCCTCAATTGCCCTGCCCCGTTGTTAAGCAAGACGGAGTGAGTTATTTTAAATCTTTACCTACCCCCAATCAATAAGATGATTTAGTTGATCATATTTTTATCCTGAACTGAATTTGATTCATCGATAGGTACGGACATTAAGTAGGCCATCAGAGATGTCAATATATATGAGATATTAAACGAAAAGCAAGCAATACCGATTTTCTCACTGGCTCCACATTATTGACGATTGGCAATGTAATGTTTAAAATGAATTGGTAATAGTCGACCTTCCACTGTATATTTATTTAGGATACTCTTAATCGGCAAGGGCTCCGTGAACTACAAAATCAGTTAAAATGATGGTCGCAAAATCGGTGAAAAAGACGGGTGGTGTGCAGCACTGTCCTGAGACTCTTAAGATTAAGAAAAAAAACAAGGTTTATTGTTTCTAGGCCATGTTGAACAGCTTCACCGAGCTTCTACTGCCCGAGAATCGAAGCAATTCGTATCTGTTCGACACAGATCTGAGTAATCCGCAAAACTTTGAGAAGGAAACATTCGGGCTGGCGCGCACGACCACCCCCATTGATCCAGGTAAGGATCCCTACTAATATAATAATACAAGTGGGGAAGTATTTGTTAGTTTGTTTATTTGTCCTTCTCTTCAACAAAATGATGATGGACTTGGATTAGTTGCATAGATGTAGTATACTACATGGAGTGACATAGGCTAGTTTTTGACCTGGAAGCATCACGAGAGCAAGTTAAAATGAAAAAGTAATATTCCTACGATTTTAATAAATTTCAAAGTATATTTTTAATCAATAGTTATATAGTATATAGTCCGTGGTTATATCTATGTATATAAAAGGAGAAGCTGACTGAGGACTGACTGACTGACTGACTGACTGACATATCAACGCAGGGCCTAAACTATAAGGGTTAGAATAGAAACTTGAAATTTTGCACAGGGGTTCCTTTTATAACGTAGGGGAGCACTAAGAAAGGATTTTTGAAAATGCATCCCCTAAGGGAGTAAAACGGGGGTGCAAGTGCAAGTTAGTATGAAACTGCTGTTTTTGAAGTCAAGTGGGCAACCCGAACGCGGGCAGACGTCGTTAATGGGTCTAATTCTACGCGAGCGAAGCTGCGGGCGTCCACTAGTCGCGTATAAATAGCGATAAATCGAGTGATCTATGCAATTTAAATCTTCATGTTATTATTGTGTTAGTAGTAATTGCGGGTAAAGCTAGATTTTGATTACAATTTGTCTTTGGTGTAACTTGCCGACGAAAAGGTCATACTATTTATTTTAAAACTTCCCTTAGAAACTCAGCTAGTAACGATTATTAATTTTCATATATATCTTCGAAAATAAACTAATAAAAAATTTTTTGAAGTAAGAACGAATATAAGTGCAAAATCGAAAAATAAAAAATACAATTGAATCTATTTGTTTAGAGACGTTATTAGCGTTATACTCGTACCACGAGTATTTGACTCGTGTTTTCACTTCGTGACATGGACAATGTGCATATTCGTAGTCTTCTCTATTAGGATTTGATACTTTTCCATTCCTGTTGACTGAGGTGGAGCTAAGCAAACATAATGTCACGAAACTAAAACCACCATCGAGTTGAAACGAAGCGGCGTTATTATGTCAAGCAGTTATTACATACAAGCCCTAAGTGGGCACGTGCCTCACCTTGCCGGTGACACGATATATACAGGGTGTAATCGTTAAGTGTGCACAGGCGATTATTCCGTAAATATTATAGATATCAAAAAACTTTAAACTGATATCGAAAGTACTTTACCTAATGAGTAAAATGACAATAATAACTTTTTTTAAATTAAACGAGAAATATCCAAAAATTTTACATTAAACACTCCCATACATTTTATTTCTTATTTTGTATTCAAAGCAGATGTTCGAAGTGACGTCCTCCTTGTGCAATACAATGACGAGCTCTATTTGCAGTTTCTAAATGAACTTTTGCAGTATTATTGGCACTAGTCTCGGAAAACGAAGTATTGGCCGCCCCCCGACGAGGTGGACTGACGACCTGAAGAAGACAGCGGGAAACCGTTGGATTCAGAGGGCGCAGGATCGGGAGGAGTGGCCACGATTGAGGGAGGCCTATGTCCAGCAGTGGACCCAAAAAGGCTGATGGATGGATGGATGGATGGACTATTATTGGCTATTAAGCCATTCAAATTGTTTGTAAGAAATTGATTACAACATTTGTATCATGTGCAGGTGCTCCATCCTGTTGAAAAATTATCGACCTTCTTTCATCGTCTTGAATTGGTCTAAGAGACTAGCATATCGTTTTGTACAAAGGTGAAATATCTCTGTCCAGTTAAGGTGCCACTGTAAAAATATGGCCCAATGATCCGATCTCCAAGAATACCACCACACATGAATTGAAAATCACACCTGAGCTCTAACTTCAGTAATTTGGCGAGGATTGTCAATTGACCAATAATGCGAGTTCATACTAAATGTATGGGAGAGTTTAATGTAATTTTTTTGGATATTTCTCGTTTTATTTTTAATAAGTTATTATTGTCATTTTGCTCATTAGGTGAAGTACTTTCGAAATCGGTTTAAAGTTTTTTGATATCTGTAATAGTTACGGAATAATCGCCTGTGCACACTTAACGATTACACCCTGTATAATGTCATGTTACCAGACATTATTTGTCGTCTTAACAAGACGATGGATAAATGACTGGTACATTATGGTGCTAGGCTAGGCTTCTTAGCCAAGTCTAGACTAACATGTTGTGACGTGGGCATGGTGTCACACTGGTTACACAATTTTATGTGTGTATTCATGATATAAATTAAGATCAAAATGATTATAAAAAGTCATACGAAGACGTGCGCATTGTGTCAAAACTGGTTAAACAATGTAATTTGTTGAGTTATTCATGATATAAAATATGATCAAAATCGTTTTACGAAAATGCCATACGAAAATTTAATTATGTCGGTTTGAAGAAGGTATTCACTTTTCATCTGTTGTTCATGTATGTCATGTTATTGTTGGTTTAGTGGTCCTATGGTTACCTACTCGTAGCCCGGAGTCTGTGGCCGATATATGGCAATCATCGTAACCCTTTCTCTGTCCCACTGTTTGGCACGGGTCTCCTCTCAGAATGGGAGGGATTAGGTCTTAGTCCACCACGATGGCCAAGTGCGGATTGGCAGACTTCACATGCCTTCAAGAACAATATGAAGAACTCTCAGGCATGCAGGTTTCCTCACGATGTGTCCTTCACCGTTATAGCAAGTGACAATAAATTCCTTAAATCGCACATAACTTAGAAAAGTAATTGGTGCGTGCCGCTGGGGTTTGAAGCCGGACCGCTCGAGTGAGAGGAGAGTTCGATAGCTGTGCGGTGCGATGAGGGGTGTGAGGGTTGTTAACTAATGAGTTAACTACTAATGATTACATAAGGCTTATGTACTAGGCTTATGAGTCTAAATGTTAGTATATAACAATGTGTAAATAACAATGAGTAGACAAAGAGTTTTTAGTAGGTAGGTAGGTAGGTAGGTATATGTTAGGACTATCTTAGGACTATGGGATGTAGTGGAGGGCGTACGTAATAAGGCTAGATTCCAGGACGAGATTGCACGGTGCGGCGCTGCAATAGTTGGCGGACGAACTTGATGAACTTAAGTCTTATCGTGAAGTTTTAATGAATTTTCTCAAGACTATAAAGGCTTTTTACGTAGAATTTATAGAAGACCACCTTATTACCTACCAACTTTAAGAATTTAATTATTTTCAAAGGAAAATATTCCCTTTCTTAGTAATATTAAAATAGATAGTTTTTAATCGAATTAAGCGCTTTCTCTTCTAATTAATTGAAAATTTTATTATACGTAGCAGAATAGCTCTTTTATTTACTTATCAAGCGGAAAAATCAGATTCTCTTTGCAGCAGACTTTAAAAATATTACGCCGCTAATGGTACGCAGAAGGTAAATGGTGCTTTGTGTTAGTGGTATATTTTCAAAATTCTGTAGCGTCGCAATGGTTCGCAATGATTCCATGTGATCGACAAAGTTAAGCATCGACAGGCGCGGTCGGTTTGTGTGATCCTGATCTCTAAGTGGCAAAAAGAAAAGTCGCGAGAAGAGACCATTGGTCCGTTGTAAAGCAATTAGGTAGTTGAAGCATGTACTATTAACACAGACTATTAAGTATTCTGAAGTAAATGGAATCGCGAAGAAATTATCAATAAAAAAAAAAAAATAACGTACATATTGGTAATACAGAAACCAAACATGAACCAATTGAAATGTGAGTGTGTATGTACCAGGATAAACATGAAGGCCCACCAACACATATATCGGTATACCTTGATCACAGAGTAGACATAATAATACATTTATGTCTACTTTTTAAGTGAGTTGTCATGGAATCTCCATGACAACGCACTCTCTGTCATGTCAACTATAATCAAAGCGAATTAATTATAGAAGATATCTTGCATCTCACTCGCAACACTAAATTAGCTTAATTTGGCTCGCTCGAACTGTTTACCGAATGGAATTTTGAATTTCGCTAAGATTTATGTCTCAAACATCAGAATTTGATTACATTAGAATTTTCCGATAGACTAGTCAACGATGTGAGGACATTTTATGTTACCTGAATAAATTAATAGTGTCAGTTGAAAATCTTATTTGTAAACGTTGAAATGAATATATGAAACCTAATTAGTTCCATATAGAGTTCGCCCGGGGCAGTACCATCGCCCGCCACGGTACCTAGTACCATTTTTGCCGTGTAATAATTGTTTTTAAAGCAGTTAAGGTCCGGTTGGAAAGGTGTGGTTTCCGGTTACACTTCTTTAGAGGCGACCATCTTAGTCCTCAAGGGTAGCAACACATCTGTGACTGACTTAGAGACTCCTACTAACAAGTACTAACTGGACTATTACTAACACCAACTAACAGGACTAACATTCACTAACAGTCCCCATACCTACTAACGAACTGACCAACCAATGTTCTAATTGACTCTCTCAACTAATTGGACTAACCATTCCAGTCTCTAATGTCAGTTGTCATGGGCGGCAGCAGATGGGTGGTGCTGCAAGCTCGTTTGCTATGTTGTATCCATAAATAAAAAAATTAGAAAATTAGGAACACCAATTAATATTAAAACAGATTATGTCCTATTGCCATACACCGGGCATAAATCCAGTCATGCATGAAGCTACTATTTAGCTACATCTGCCTGCTACGTCTAGGGCCAATTTGCCCATTGTCCTTTCATGGGCGCTACCGGGCACGTTAAGCCATCGGTCCCGGTTTTTTAAACAATCGCCTTGTCGAAGACTTTGGGTGGCACGACAACATACGACAATGAACTGGGCGCTAACCCCTCCACCAATCCGCATTCAAGCAGCGTGGTGGAAGTATGCTCTAGACCTCCCGCTACTGCATCTATAGGGGAGACACGTGCCCAACAGTGGGACGTCTACGAGCTTTCAAAATTTGCCTAACTAATATCTATTCATACTATAAACATAAATGAATATTGCTTTTGATTGAATAGTTAAGTACTCATAGGCAATCGCAAATTGCCTCCTATTGAATCGATGGCAAATGGTAAGGTATGAGCCCTATGTAAATTATTCATAATAAATTATGTGGAAATTTTCTTTTAATAATAATTTTTCCCCCCATGGAGACAGGGTGGTTTTTCTGTGATAACTCCATTTAAGTGAAAATATCGGGTGGGCGGTCTTTCCGCGCTTATATAACGTTGAACTTTAAATTGCTTCTAGTAGTTCTCGGCGCTCTTCGAGAGGCTGCTAGTTCTTAGCTAGACTTCGTTAGTGACGGCAGTACGGCGGTACAGGGATACCTACCGTGTATCCAGAGGCTAGTGTTAATATTTATTTTTCTAGTTTCCTTAAGGAAGTTCTCTGCTTTTGGCTGATTCTGCTTCGCAATGCCGCGCGAAAAAAAGAATGGTCAGTATACGAATAGGGTAAACGTACAAATTTTCGGCCGTTTTAGCTACTTGGCGACTGCCGTAATTATTTTTACTATAACTTTTGATGCAATACTGTACTTGTGTGTACTGTAATTATAGCCAACAATAATCTAATAAAAATAAAATTCAATCAATTTACAAAATATGGTAATCGTAGTCTTTGTATTGGTATTATTTATTTATATACATTATAAGGTTTGAAAAAAAATCGCTAAATTTTAAATGTTGATTTAGACCATCAAACCGAAAAACTTAGTTCTGACTTCGTTATTTTTTTAAGGTAATTTTCACTAGTTATCGTCGCCGAATATTTAGTAATTCTGAAGGTATCATTGAAATCGCTTCTCGGCCTTTTGGCTAAGATCAAAGTGTAGTGTAGAAATTATTTTCTAAATATAAGGCATATTTGCGGACGGATTTTGGTTGTAAATTTACAAAAATTTAATGGGATCTATGTTGGTGAAAGTTTCCACAGTATAAAAACAAACCAGTTCGAATATAAAATTTTAGTTATATAAAATCTAAATTTTGCACAAACCAAACCACACAACAAATTTTTAATGAAATAAATATCATGGACATCCTCATAAGCGGCCATTTGAAACTAAACTAGGCAGATCGTGTACTATGGGTTTCGGAGACAAAGATACATAGATAAATGTAAATAAATACTTAAATAGATGTTTGGCAGGATTACTATCGATTGCCAGTGAAAAATTTTCTACTTTTAAAGTAGGTAGAACTTGTTGTATAGGTAATGAGTTGTATAGTCTGTACTTGTACAAAACAATGTGTGAAATGACCGATAACGGATAGCGGAGCAAAAACCGCGCACTTTTACCCTACATCTTTAATTAAATATTGTTGCAATTTCTATATGAAATGTAAAAAGGGTACATGGGTGTTTAGGAACAGGGGTTTCAGTGTCTATTTCCAAAGTAGATTTTTATGTGTTTTAATGATTTTTAATCGAATATATACCTAACGTTTAAAAAAATTTGAATGTCGACGAGTTTGACGATATATACTCGTATGCGCTATAAGAGTGGTAGACGCAATCTAATTGAATTTGTTCACAAATTATTTTTCCGATCAGTATGTACCTACGTCTACGTCTGCCAATCCGCACTTGGCCAGGGTTGTGGACTAAGGCCTAATCTCTCCCATTCTGAGAGACCCGTGCCCAGCAGTGGGACAAAGAAAGGGTTGTGATGATGATGATGACGTACCTACGTGATTATTCTTTTAGATTCTAACTAGAATGACTAGGCTATACTTTGTATTGGTTAAAGTAGCATAAAGGATCTTCTGGGTCCACTACACGGTCCATTAGCTTCTGTCACTTCTAGTATTGCTGAGCGAAGTAGGTCCCGAACTTGGTAACTTGCAAGTTAATAAATATTTATTTAGAATCTGATTTTTTACTATCTATGTATATGTATAAAACTATATAATATTGTCTGTAACTATGTCTGTGCAAGGACCAACACGCCAAGTGCCATTGAGACCTAAGAAGTGTGGTTCGAAAGGTATATAATATTGTGAATGTTTCGATGGTTCATTTAGAGCATTTCATTCAATGTGGATCACCATAATTCATAATGTTCATTGATTGTTGCAGTGTTTTGGACTCGTAATTAAGTCGAGTAGCGAGTATTTTAATAGGGTAATGTCACAGTAATTATAATAGCCTAGTTCTGTTCCGACTATTTGATTATGATAATGTTCGCGACGTTTATTAGGGGTTGGAACGAAGCTTTAGTTTTTTTTATTAATTGTAAATAATAATAACCTGTGTTAAGTTTATTGAAATAAAATACTGTCCACTCGACGGAATTAATCGTAGTCCGAATACACAGGCAGGAGTTGGTTGCGAAGAGTACTTACGAAATTACTTACTTCACTTGGGACTCGCGACTTTTATTTACAGAACAGGACGCACCAACTCTTGTCCTAGCCTTAAACATGTCTCCTAGAACATGCTTGTATAAGACAAGTCTCTCTGCACGTCTGTGTGCCTGGTATACTGACGGTGTATCTGGCGTGGTGGTAGACTGAATAGTAAATAATTGCGAAGTTGGTGCACCTTAATTAAATTATTGTTTCTAAGTGGTCTTTTACTTAGTGGTATTGGCTGGGGTGGGGTTGGGTTGGACTATTAACGTAACGCATTAATTCAATTCAAATTATTGTTGTTACAATTGAATTAAAATATGTATTATTTTATGTTAGTACTAGCTGAGCCCGCAAACGTTGCCATATGAAGTCGTTAAAAAAACATTTTCGAGTGGACCAAATTGTGAATCTGAACCATTGTCGAATCCCCTTGAACACACTCAAAAAATTTCATCAACATCTATCCAGCCGTTTAGGACTTCATTGTCATACACACGTACACAAGAAATATTAAGAGAAACATCTGTTTCATATCTATTATCTATATTTTTTATATATTACTAGTGAACGCCCGCAGCTTCGCTCGGGCTAAAATTTTTCGCTATCTTAAACAAAAGTGTAAAAAATAAATAAATTGGCGAGGTTTGCAATGCGAACTTATTTCTTACATAATTATATTCAACGAGCGTAAATCGAAACTTTGCTGAATAAATATTGACGTATTGGCGGCTGTATTATTTTCAATACTGTCTTATTAAATTTAAACACATTTAAATAATTGTAACGATACATGATTCCAATAAAACTAACGGTCTTACATAAAATACTTCAAAAAAACGATGATACGTGGTCGTGGTATGTCCAATATATAGATAGCATAAATTTCATAATTTCGTAAAACCGTTGCGTAATTCTACACGGGCGAAGCCGCGGGCATCCATTAATAGTTTTAAATCAAACAGAATTATCAACTTTATTTTGTTAACAGCATTTGGTAGATCAATCTTAAAAGATAGTTTCAAAATTATAAGAGCTTTTAATATAATATATGTAATTATAGTAAGAATATGTAATGTTAGGTACTACATTTAAAATTAAATTGTAAATAAATCTGTTTTGCCATGCAGTTTTGTACCGTGTTTAAGTTATTACGTTTTTAATAAGCGTTATGTAATGTTACTACATTTAAAATTAAATTGTATATTATTCTGTTTTGCCATGCAGTTTTGAACCGTGTTTAAGTTATTACGTTTTTAATAAGCGTTCTATTGCATTTGCAGTTTCCGTCTTGATGCCTTGCGAAGCATAATAAAGGAAATTGTATTGCGAATTTATATTTAAAATTTTTCATTATTAGAATTGCAGTAAACTTGGATTCATAATTTTAATCAGAGAATATCGGATTTGGATTCGCTAGATTAATTGCTACCATGTTTTGAGTTTTCAAGAAATCTTGCGCAAATAAAATGTTGTATTTATAGATTTATCCGTCTATTAGCTTTAAAAAGTCCACTTTTTTTATAATATAGACGGACAAACAGACTGATATACCAGGCCACCTGATGGTAAGTGGTCACGGTCGTCTATGGACACGTGCGACACCAGGGGTATCACAGGTGCGTTGCCTGCCTTGAAGGAAACGTTTCACACTATCTTTTTCTCTTCTGGACACAGGCTTTCTGAAATTGGCGTCAGAAGTCTAGATGTACCAAAAGGTGCACGAGTTAGCTGTGGTAACTGAGTAATAATTACCACGTCAAAATAATTTACTAATCAATTGTGCGGGCGAGCTGTGTAATTTAGCTTTGCAAAAAAGCGTTCGCGTTACTACATATAAAGCGTCGCGATTGTTATTATTATGATATCATAATTACAATTACTTGATATCAATTTACTTGATATCATAATTTTTCAATTACATCGCCACTGGCTATATTAATTGAAGGAAAGTCAGTTTGAGTATTTAGATACGTGTGACATAAATTAAATTTATGCGCTCGCAAGTGATTAGTTTCCTAAATGATCCCATTTCTTTATATAGCTGTGCAAGCAAAATGTATGATCTCTACAATCGTGCAAGTATTGAATACCAAGAACTTATAAAATAAAACATATCCGCACAAAACTTATGCAAACATTGCGTAATGTAGCAATTATTTAAATTAGTATTTTAATTGGTATTTTACTTTCGAAGTAGGTACCTAATCATTTAAGTAAGTGTCTATAGAATTGTAAGTCATCATCTCATATTCATCACAATTATCGTGGCATTAGGGTGGCACGTGAAATCACGCTTTTTGTGTTGTCTATTTTCACTGTGGCATAAATGTGATACAATACAGTACAATAAGCTCTAATAATTCCCTTCAGGTGTAAAGCCTTTCGCGACCAGCGATACCGGTTCTTCCTTGTTGGAACCGAAGAAAAAATATTCAAGTATGCGTTGCGACGGCTTCAAGGCGGTAGACAGCAAACGCTCCCTGATAAAGAAGGATGCTCTGAAGTCGGGGACGAAGCGTTCCGAAGCGCTGTACACGGTCACTTCTAACAGGTAAATGTCATTATATAGTGCATTAAGTAAATATCAATTAAAGTAAAATATCAATAAATGTAAATATCACTAAAATTCAACGAGATTGTGAACTTATGTGGAGTTCAATTTTTGAATCGTTCGACGCGCGTCTTTTTTAAAAGCTTTTATTTAACTTCACTCGTATGTATCTATGTATGTCCTGGAATCTTGCAATCAATATTTCACCCACTTCCACTGAAGCTATCGAGCTGAAATTTGGCACACATATTTGGTTCCGATGACAATGCACGAAAATAAAAATAAAAGTTATAAAAAGTTATTTTTTTTAAAACTTTTTTTAATAATTCAATTTTATTATAATGTCGATCCACAATAGCAGTTCGTGTTATTTTTTGTTTATGTGGAAGTTTTATTTTGTCTAAAACTGCGCAACAATTGGATTGGCCACCTCCGGCAATCCGCAATGGAGCAGGGTGGAATGCTCCAGATGTTCTCAGTTGCGAGAAGAGACCCATACCCTGCAATAACTTGTTATATCATTAGGTTATAGCTGAATAAGACTAGGAGCTGTAGTACTATCTTTTAGTGTCTTCTTCTAACACTTTTCGTTGTCCTCAGTGGTAATCCTGTGATACAAAGAGTACAGAGAAATAAGAAAAAGCATTCTACCGGAGTCGGCCATTTAAGCCGCATGACGAAGACAACTCCCAAGGTGGAACCGCATGAGCCAAGTAAGTCGTGAAACAATTACCTGCAGCGAATAAAACTTATACTTGATGTAATTTTTGCTTTACAATAAAAAGTATATATTTGTGCATTTTTGTAATTACTTTAAAATCCATTATCTGGTTCTTACTCTATGGATGCTCTGGATGATATGCTCACCGCTCTATAGAAATATTATACATAGGCTAATAAAGGTGTTTCCTTAATAAATTAATAAGATAATAAAAAATGGATGACTTAGTGTACAATTGTTGAGACAAAGGTGTTCGCCCCTTGTCTAACCGTGAACGCAACCACGTATTCGTCGATACAATTCAAACAGGCAATACAACTTTCAGGCAAGGTGTTAAACGAACCTACGTTCGATCACTTCGGCATAAACAAAAAGTCCAAGTTGATAAACACATACGGCAAGCGTCCGGCGATAACCAGTACAGCGACAAGCACTACCACCACCATGCCGAGACGGTCCGCGTTCGGTTCCCTGTCTGACCGGCTGCAGCTGATCGACACGACCCCTACCGGCGAGGACCCGTACCAACTCGGCGAGGCGGACTTGAGGGAGCAATCCCCGATACCGAAACTGATGCTGCAGAAGACCAACCACGGTCGCATGAAGTCTTCTGTACTCGACCAGCCGACTCGTCGCATCTACGACCCGGACTCCCCCGAGCCGAAGACGCCTAAAGTCGAGAACCGGTTATCGAGTACGTTCACGAACGATCTGAAGAAGGAGACCAAGACTCAGATCGTGTACGAGCCAGATCTAGATCTGGTGAAGACTGAGCCGGGGATCGATTGGCGTACTTACTCGCCAAGGACCGCGACTAGCATTGAGCAATGCACTAGTGCGGTGCCGCCGTTAGATATGTTCGCTGACAGCCCTACCAACCCGGCGTCTCTGTCTATGGACTGCACGGAGTTCCAAGAGATGTTCACGTCAGACGCTGCGCTCGACTTGGGGGATCTGACCGCGGCCACCAGCTTCACTCCGTCGCAGAGGCAGCCGAAGAAACGGACGACGCGCAACCCTAGCTTCACGACCCAATTGCTGAACATTGTGAGTGACTCAGTTCTCAGCTTAAGGGTCGGTACATATCTGACAGAAAATGCGTTGCGTATTATCGGCTGCGTAACGCCAAAACAGACAAATATATGTATAATAAAACATTCAACCTTTCACACCTAACCGATGATGCGCGTACAGCGTCTCTTCCGTTTCCGTCAACGCATTTTCGGTCGACGTAATGTTGAATGAATGTTATGTTAAAAGATGCACCCAATGACGACGTTTCCTTTTTCGATCTTGTTTAAAAGCCAAATAGCTATTATTTCGGTGGTCTTCATTTTAAAATTCAACTAGCTGACCCGGCAAACGTTGTTTTGCCATATAAATAATTTTTCCCGCTTTTCTGTTGAAAGTTTTCCTGAATTTTCTTTGCTATAAACCTCACGGAGCCCGAGACCTTTCCAAATCGGGTCGTGCGTTCTGGAGTTATAGCGTCAGGAAGGAAAACCCGACTTATTTTTATATAGTAGAAGATATCACATAACACAACCGCTTTGTAGATGCTGAACTAGACTGACTAGACGCGTAATGTGGCAGGTCTTATTTGACCGAATAGACGCGACCGATGACACGCTCGACGCATTTTCCGTCAGATATGTACCGACCCTTAGCATCCTAACACCCGTATCAATAAACTTAACTCAGATCAGAGTTAAGGATCAGGATTAGGCGATCCGTTCCCAAGATCACAGAGTTAGTTGGTTCAATTCTTTACTTCATTCTATTCCCAAATTTAGATTGTTGTGTGCTCGTCCTGCTGGCAGAAATTTTTTAGTGATTCAGTTGCCAGCCCTAGCTAACTAGTGTCTATCGATGGTCTATATGAAGCTCCAAGACATGTCTCATCTGACTCGTTTCAAGGCACCCGCCGGTAAACTGGGACCTTCTTTCTTCTCTGGGATGAAAGAAGGTCCCAGTTTCTCTTTTCTGGGATGAGGTTTTCTTCTTCACCAAGTCAGTGATACATTGGTGATCCCATAGTTTTCCCAGTTTCCATACGTAACGATAATCCGTATCTGTGATGGTAAATCATTGGGATGCCCTACTTCGAAGAAGCATAGGCAAAATAAGGTTTAAGTCGTACCCTCTTATTCATAACAAATTAATAAGCCTATTATAGCTATAAAGTGTTTTTTTTTCTGTCAATTCTCAATTGGGTTTGAATAAAGAAGAAAAACACTATAGCTAAAATTGGCTTATTAATTTATTTTAAGACCGTTAGTATACATATTAAGTACTTGAATTATATTCTTGTGTAATAGAAAATTCACCACTAACCCCTCCACCAATCCGCATTGGAGCAGCGTGGTGGAGTCTGCTCTAGACCTCCCGCAGAAGTGTCTGTGGGAGAGACCCGTGCCCAGCAGTGGGACGTCTATGGGTCGCAGCGAATAGAAAATTCGATTCATATTTTGCTCCTGTTCCAGGACGACCCTGCCCTGCCTATCGATTTTATGCCCATTGAGCCCCAACTGCTCACCCCGACGAAGGAGACGAAACGCGGCCGCAAGAGGGCGCTGTCTACCACCGGCTTGGGCAAGGGCGGTAAGGGCACAAAGGGCACAGCCAAGCCCAGGACGAAGGGGAAAGGTGAGTCACTACTGAGTTGCTTGCCGTGTTCTTCTCGGATGCATCGACCTTGTGAACTCGTTAAATAATAAATGTGATTATGCTAATTGTCTGCCAAAATAACAATTATTCAGGTGGCCCTTATGTCAGTTTGTCCGTCTATGTTATAAAAAATAAAAGTTACCCTTAAATTGTTGTAATTGTGACAATGGCGAAGCTTTTTAGCACTAGAAATATACCAAAATGACTTAGCCTTTGACGATGGGTTATCTTCATTTCGGTTCCAACTTTATGTTGGAAATTACTACAATAATTATGGCTGGACATATATTAACGTACTGCAAACAGCTAAACTCATACGCAACTTTGTTATTTTCACATAATCATCATCACAACCAAAAACGTGCCCAACAGTGGGACAAAGAAATGTCCCACTGTTGGGTACGTTGGGAGGGGTTAGGCCTTAGTCCAACACGCTGACCAAGTGCGGATTGGCAGACTACACATGCCTTTGTGAACATTATGAAGAACTCTCAGGCATGCAGGTTACCTCGTGATGTGTCCTTCACCGTTAATTTCACATAAAGTCACTAGTAATTGTTAAATGCCTGGCGGCCATATTTAAGTAAAATTAATAGACTGATAGACTGATTAATAGACTGTAAAATTGATAGACGAGGTGGACTGACGACCTGAAGAAGACAGCGGGAAACCGTTGGATTCAGAGGGCGCAGGATCGGGAGGAGTGGCGACGATTGAGGGAGGCCTATGTCCAGCAGTGGACCCAAAAAGGCTGATGGATGGATGGATGGAATAGACTGATTTAATTACGCATACGTTTTGGTCTGTAACACCGTGTCTTTAAAGTGTTTTATTAGACGATGAAATTGTTGCAGCCCTGCAGCGGCAATTTTACTTAAACATGAAATTGATGACAAATTTTTTTAAAAGCTTTTATTTAACTTCACTCGTATGTATGTATGTATGTATGTATGTATGTATGTATGTATGTATGTATGTATGTCCTGGAATCTTGCAATCAATATTTCACCCACTTCCACTAAAGCTATCGAGCTGAAATTTGGCACACATATTATTTCATAAGATACCTTATGCATTATAATTAACTCAGTGACTGATAGTTAAATATTCTTACAGCAGCGCAGCGCCAGAAGAAGTCTCCTCCTCCGGCGAAGACCACAATGTCAGAGTATTTCACTCACATTGCCGACAAGGACTTGTCGTGGTACTTCGGTCTGGATGCTGAGATCAAACTGGAGGATCTGGAACCGCCCATCGAGCAGCAGTCTTCCACCGTTGAGGTACATAGAGAACACTTAGACAGTAATTGATAAAACATAGTCTAACCTAAAACCTAACCTAAAACTAACCTGATGATATTTTATTGAAATTGTGCGCAGTAAAAGTGCTATATAATTTTTTTTATGCAATTCTAATCGATGAATAATTAAAAGTTTCCTTACTATAATATGTATATATGATATATGATTGGCGTAGTTTTATTGCAAGCGAATTGTCTCTTGTCATTTGACGTTCTGTCCAGATCAGTATGTTTTGTGATGATGAGCACCATCGGACATAGAAACTTTCGTAAAATGACAGCTTTAACTAATAAATTAATAATCATTGACTTCTTATTTTTTAATCGGTAAAAATACCACACAGTATTCTACGTGTACCTCAGTTTGTTTTGACAATAAACTACAATAACCCAGATTTAAGCGGCTCAACTCACTTTCCTTAAATTTCTAAATATTTAACCCTTGATGGATTCAATATATAGAAACCCTAGGTTTACTCTTAACTCTTGATACTTTAACTTTTACGTAAGATTAAAAACCGCTTTTCTCAAAGCGAATCGGTCGGCCGGCGTCTGCACGATGTTTTCTTCTTGTTTCTATAACCGACGTTGGCAAGATTGCTCCTGCCTTCAAACCGCTTTTTTCAAAGCGAAACCTGTGCCTGAAGAAGTTCTGCGTCCGTGCCCTATGTTTCTATAGACATACGTCATACACGTACCAACGTCTTTTTCAAGACGATTGCGTCACTGTTTCATATTAACAACGTAGGTAACTGGTAACTGGTTCGAAGGTATGAGGTATCCGTGTGAGGGTAACCGGTAGGTACTGAACCACTACAAGATTAGTAAAATAGAGTATATTTTATTTTACTGTATTATTTATTTATTTATTTAACCTTTATTGAGCCAAAAGATGCCTAACGGCGGTGAAATTAATAAATAAAAGTTAAGAAACAAAATTTACTGCATATTTGTGAAAATTGATCGTGCAATTTTATATGTTATTTACTGGTAACCCAACTAGAGATGTAAACATATTTATCGATAAATATATTTTGAAACTTGTTTAGAGTTATGTAGGTACCTATAATGCTACATCCGCATAAATGACTCTTTTAAAACTTGAGTTTTGCTTCCTTTAGGTGTTGCGCCTGTTCCATACATCTTATTAACATGCATTTTTTTTATTATCTTCACATGAAAAATTACATTATAATTATTTATTTTATTAAAAAGTTTCAGAGTGAGTGTACGTACTTAAATAAATACACAGGTACAGTTTTAATATATACAGTTGCTCGACAAATGTACTTGTGCAGAGCAAAGATGGGGACTCTTTTGTATTCTAATTTTTTACAATAAATTAATGCAATCTTATATTTAAATTATTTTTCTTTAATAGCTTTGGTAAAGTTTGTAATATACTTCTCAGTAGAATATAATACAATCTGATGATAACTAATGTTGCTAAATAATTGAGTTCCGACAAAGTTGCGCAAAATCGAGTAAAGTTGTTCCAAAGTGGTACATTGTTTTTTAGGGATCCAAATTTTCTACCCGTTACATTTATCCAATGCTGGTTATTAGGATCCTTTGGAAACCTAAAATAAATACATAATATAAATTAGTACTAAATTACTTATTTAGTAGGTTACACCTACTCCTTGAAATTAAGTATTTACACCTTAAACTACTTTAATTACTTACTCAAGATCAAGACTTATCGAAAAATTTATCTTATACTTTCACAACACTATCTCGCTGCGAACGAACTCGACAGAACATCGTGACGTCATCGCATTCTGTAGGACAGAATACATTGCGCACGAACTATGTGTTCACGTGGATTACTTGCGTACTTTACCGGCAATGTATATTTTTTGTGCAGCTCTTCGCACCACCGCAGTCCGAAAGCGACTAAAAGTATGCACGTGTTAAATTGAAATCTAAATGATTTCTGAAATTATGTTTCTTTAACTAACTGTAAAGTAAACTAACTGTAATTTAGTATTTTACTGTAGGTGTTAAAGGAAAACTATTAAGACTGTTATTCCAGATTAATTGGTATTGTAATAATAAAATATGCAGATTTAATATTGTGATTCATTTATTAATATATTTCATCTTTTTATCTACCGCTGGTTCACAAAGTTATTGCTACCGAGAAGAACACAGCAAGAATCTCGGTAGGAACTCTTTTCAACATTAACAATTAGATAAGCTTATTTACAACAAAATGGTTAAACAAATATACCTACTGAAACATTAATTAATTCTTTAGTTAGGTTATACACAGTCAGGTTTTAGGTTGTTCAACACAACAAACTGGATTAATCATTTCTAACATATTAATATATTCAACAATTACTGTTTCTGAAATTACACAAAGATCCAAAACAACAAAGTACATTGTACTAAATACAATTTTAATAAACCATACTTAACTTTGTCGTCGATACTGTGTGAAGTAATAACTTCACACAATTTCACAATTTAAGTACTTTAGACCTTTAGACTGAATTATGTATGTACTCAGAGGCAGCGAGACGTCCTCTTATTAACACTTTTTCAACTTGCGAATGCTCTAGCATCGCCATGGGCAGCCATTATATAGACCCTTTTTCCACGCCTCTCCATATAGCCCCACTTCCGTGTACCATTTCCTATTTATAATGGATTGCTTTTACACAATCTTACAATATCAGAGATTCTTTGAATTACTTTTTAATACTATTAAATGTTATTTTATATAATATAATGTACTTATATTATAGCTTTTTAAACATAAATGGTGCTACTCAATTCAATACAAGTTCTCTTATTAAAACTAAACGACCAGATCATAAGAAAACAGTTCTAAACTATTTTATTAAAAACAGTTTGAATTTAATTTGACAATTTGACTATAGTAACATGTGATTGTGATTGTAAGTAATATTATGTATTTATAATATTACTTACAACGTTCCAAACACAATCCACTACTCGAATCAATACAATTTTCAGCAAATAAATATAACATAAATAATGAACCATTTTATAATAAATACACAGGTTTAAATTAATCTTAGATATTGACATCTGACTTTATGTACCTAATATTAGTAATCCTTAAAATATCATTACATTAACAATCTCATACTTGAATATCAATTACCAACATCAATACATGTTCTTTTAAGTCAATGTAACGATAAAGAAATAAGTTAAATGATTACTAAAATATGGAATTATCTCTCAATTTACTTTAAAATTATTAGCATCTCACACGGCCATTCTGATAATTCACTTCGTTCGCGAAGTGTTATTAGTCATGGTCTCCTGTTATTTTTAATCGTGAATCAATAAATATAAAGAGGCAGATGACAAATCCAAAACAAAAATAAAATATTAGTTCAAATGTTATGTGATTATGTGAATAACCATCGGACTGTCGTGATCAATCCCATTACGTGCTGTCTCGTAATGTCCAGATTGATTACCAGACCGAAAACACAGCATCCAAAAACCTCTTTTACTACTTAGTCATGACCATCAATATCATCACACATTTACTTATCAGGTCTGTTCGTCGGGCTGTCGCGTCAATCCCATTACGTGCTGCTTCGCAATGTCTAGATTGAACACCAGGCCGGAACCGCAGCATATTTATACTATGGCTTTTCGTCATCAATTCAACATTTTGACCCATCAACTTATCATCTCACACGGACCAGTTGGTTAGTATAAAAACAACTCTGAAATAAATTACATATCATATTAAATTATTACTCAATCTGTGAAGGACCCTTATAATTGATTGGACTATCTTATAATTGAAATCTTTAATTATTTCTCTTGTCTAATTGGGTATGCTACTGAACTCCTTAACGTCTGGGATAGATTGTATGTGTCCAAGGGGACTCGAGAATGGCTCAGATTCACAATTTAGTCCACCGGCAAATGTTTTTCAAACACATTCAGCATTTTTTTATTAACAATATCCAAATTTTCCTTTCAAACCGTCGTTCATTGACGCGAAGTCACTGATGAAGTGTCGCATCACTTTGACATTTCATATGTCACCACAACATTTGTGGGGTTAGCTAGTATATTTATAAATATAAAAATGTTATGTTGGTTTGTGTACGCTTCAAAAACTCAAAAAGTTCTGCATCGATCGAGCTGAAATTTTAGCATGAATTAATAATCCGCATCAAGGATTGTTTTTATCTAATTTTTGCATCAGTCACATATCCGCGAAGAATATTGTATATCCACAAGTATTGCAAAATTAAACTTATACGACATGTATTCTTGGTTTTGTTTCTCATTTCGCAACCATTCAATCACAATGTGCCACAGCGAAGCGTGGCAGGGTATAGCTAGTATATTTATAAATTACAATACGCTCTAATGGTGAGTGAATTTATGAAACGCTAGTTCCTCAACCAACCAACAAGAAACTTCAATTGAAATATAGTTCCATCCATGAAAATACATAAACACAATCGGGAGGAATTATTTGTCGTGAATCTATCAACTACTCAATTACTTGCTCAGTGGCTCAAACAAACATCCAAAACTCGCTCGGCCAATCTGACTTTTTTTTTTTTTTTTTAATTTATACACTACCTACACCTAGTGTGGGGTCCGTGCCTACACTGCTATCAAGTCATCAACCCACTCGGATATAGTGATGAGTAGGACACGAATTAAAAATGAGCGTAAGAGTACTCTTTTTTTTTTTTTTTGTACTGAGCCAATATAATGTCCCACTTCAAATGAGTCATAATGTTCGTCGTGAATGTCACGATACATTTGAAGTAACTAAAATGTCTTGATGCTTGTATTGCCCTACCTTAAATGTGTGATTGATTACACCTTTTTAAATAAAAATAATAATTAATAATTAATAATTATAAAAATTAATAATTATAATTAATAAAAATATTGTAGGTACTTGTATCTATCACTAAACGTCCAAGTTTATGCTTAATAAGCGACATTTAATTAAATTTATTATCTGGATCTGATAATTGTACAAAAACTTTTTTTTTTTTGTTTAATAACGTCAGTCTGTTTGAAAAACAAAAATTTTGAATCAGTACAGCAGTACATTTGTAAGTAATATATACTGTATATAATACAGTAGTACAATTGTAGTTGTACAGTAGTAAAACTTAACGCGACAAAAATTCGAAGTAGTACGTATTAAAATTTCGAACCGCTCTCAAATTACTACGCCATGTCCGGGTCAAATGTAATGCCTCTTGTATGTCCTGCTCAACACTACTCAGATACATAACATTTTTGGAGCAATCTCAAAAATAATGTTTTTATTTATTTACTTATTCACAGACACTCAAACGCACATTTTACGCAAATATGTACAAAACTGTTTATTTCCAAAGCTAATCTGTTCCAGCAGTCAGACAAATAAATGACAGAACCATACCAAAATTGACAAGTAGGTAAACTGATGTGATCATACAAATGATGTAAAATTACTTGCTCAGTGGATGTAAGGTTTTAATGTATTCATTTTGATATTATACCGGAGTTTAATGTATACTTTTGCAAAATTATTTGTAGATACCTACTTTCAAAAACTTAAGCACAAAGAAAAATAATAAATCTTTTAAGGAAGATCCCCTAGAGATCAACTGAGCACAGCTCTCACACAAGACTGACTGGTGAAGTTAGCAACTAAATGACTAGGAGAAGTGACATTGTCTAACCCTATCCCAGTGTCCAGCAGTGAACTTCCAAAAGCTGATGGATAAACGGCTCTCTCACAAGAGTGACTGGTGAAGTTAGCAGCTAAATGACCAGGAGAAGTGACATCGTCTAACCCTATCCCAGTGTCCAGCAGTGAACTTCCAAAAGCTGATGGATGAACGGCTCTCTCACAAGACTGACTGGTGAAGTTAGCAGCTAAATGACCAAGAGAACATTGACATTGTCTAATCCTATTGTAGGTCATAAAATTAGTAACAAGATTACATTTTCTTACTGAAACAATCAGTAATTCAATCATATAAAACAAATCATCACCGCGATGAATACCCCTCTTTAAAATGAATCCACTACTAATTGGCACTACATATTTATCAAGATTCAAAATAATAGAATTTTAAGAGGTAACAGGGGCATAACCTCTCCCCATTTACCCTCTATTGCCAATATCAAAATATCAGAATTTCAGGAGGTAACAGGAGCATACTTATCTTTAAATGGAAAAATAAATGTAGGTAGTCGTCTGGTTGCATAAAATAAAAAGTCATAGTAGGGCCTTTCGAGTTCCAGCTAATGAAGGTAGTGGTCAACCTTCTTTACCAACTTCTATTAAGTTATTAGCTCGGTGTTGTGACTTCAACTCTCTGCACAAGTAGCTTGTTGCCATCATTAGACTTTTTAATGGTGCTGAATTCTTTGTACAGAGTCTCAATCAGTCAGTGATCAAATCTGGAACTTGTACAAAAATGTTAGTGTGAGCAAACCAGGTAATTTATCCACCACTTCTGATGTTAAATTGAAATCTAAATGATTTCTGAAATTATGTTTCTTTAACTAACTGTAAAGTAAACTAACTGTAATTTAGTATTTTACTGTAGGTGTTAAAGGAAAACTATTAAGACTGTTATTCCAGATTAATTGGTATTGTAATAATAAAATATGCAGATTTAATATTGTGATTCATTTATTAATATATTTCATCTTTTTATCTACCGCTGGTTCACAAAGTTATTGCTACCGAGAAGAACACAGCAAGAAACTCGGTAGGAACTCTTTTGAACATTAACAATTAGATAAGCTTATTTACAACAAAATGGTTAAACAAATATACCTACTGAAACATTAATTAATTCTTTAGTTAGGTTATACACAGTCAGGTTTTAGGTTGTTCAACACAACAAACTGGATTAATCATTTCTAACATATTAATATATTCAACAATTACTGTTTCTGAAATTACACAAAGATCCAAAACAACAAAGTACATTGTACTAAATACAATTTTAATAAACCATACTTAACTTTGTCGTCGATACTGTGTGAAGTAATAACTTCACACAATTTCACAATTTAAGTACTTTAGACCTTTAGACTGAATTATGTATGTACTCAGAGGCAGCGAGACGTCCTCTTATTAACACTTTTTCAACTTGCGAATGCTCTAGCATCGCCATGGGCAGCCATTATATAGACCCTTTTTCCACGCCTCTCCATATAGCCCCACTTCCGTGTACCATTTCCTATTTATAATGGATTGCTTTTACACAATCTTACAATATCAGAGATTCTTTGAATTACTTTTTAATACTATTAAATGTTATTTTATATAATATAATGTACTTATAATATAGCTTTTTAAACATAAATGGTGCTACTCAATTCAATACAAGTTCTCTTATCAAAACTAAACGACCAGATCATAAGAAAACAGTTCTAAACTATTTTATTAAAAACAGTTTGAATTTAATTTGACAATTTGACTATAGTAACATGTGATTGTGATATTTATAATATTACTTACAACGTTCCAAACACAATCCACTACTCGAATCAATACAATTTTCAGCAAATAAATATAACATAAATAATGAACCATTTTATAATAAATACACAGGTTTAAATTAATCTTAGATATTGACATCTGACTTTATGTACCTAATATTAGTAATCCTTAAAATATCATTACATTAACAATCTCATACTTGAATATCAATTACCAACATCAATACATGTTCTTTTAAATCAATGTAACGATAAAGAAATAAGTTAAATGATTACTAAAATATGGAATTATCTCTCAATTTACTTTAAAATTATTAGCATCTCACACACGCGTGATTTCGGTTGAAGTATGATTGTTTAATCATACTTGTTGGCGCGCCTGTAACGCCCACATTTCCATTCTAACCTCCTTTATCTGTTCTGTGGTTCTGCCCCTTACATCCAAAATTGCAGTAAAGTATGTCTTGAAAGAATCCGGGCTAAATCCTTAAGAATATCACACGGGTCTTCAAGACGCTGAGCGGCACGCGACTACAATATAAATGCATGTCAGGCAATTACCATGTGTTGATCTTGCCAAAATAGCTTTCAACCCATCTAGTATGGATGTGTCTGTGGTTTTACATATTGTTTCGCTTTAATAACTAATCTATATGCGTGCGTGTATGTTAACCTAACTATTTTACAGGTTGCATGTCCTACAAGAAACTGTGTTGTATATAGATAAAGAAATGGACGCGCTATGCGAACGTTGGATATGCCAATGCGAATAAGGTTTACCGTATGTCAGGTAAGCGAGTGAGTATTAGACGTTAAGTGTTTAGTCGTAAGCGTTTAGCCGTAAGCTTAGACGTAAGATTGTAAGTTAAGTTGAGTACAATGCGCGGGTTTTACCTTTTGAAGCTTCTGAAGGTAACCGCGGCGGTAGGAGATATATTATAATATTAATATTATCTCCCCCTGCAGGTGCCGAGATGGCGCGAGAAACCGTTTGCCGGCATGGAGATATCTGAAGGCACTGAAAACCTGGACGATAAAGTTTTCGAAAAGCGTCATCAGAAACTTGAAGCAGAGGAAAGGCGGCAACTTAGGTAAGCTATACTATCTATTATCTAAAGGGAATGTCATAATGGGTGGGTTATACTCGTAATGTGTGGGTTATAATGGGTGCGGGGGTTTCAGTAGGTGATTTATTGAATCTTAATTACAGGAATTAACTGAAAATAACCTCTAGTATAATAATAGTGTGATCTGGGTCAAGCTGTTTTAATAAAAATGTAAAAAAATATTGTGTTGCAAATGCCGACAATATTTATTCACGATTGAAAATGTGTTTATATACTGATGTATTCAATATAATTGATCCATTGAGTTATGAAAATGAATATGTTTGTATAGTTGGTACAACGAGTGGCGTTGCAATCAAAATTATTTAATATTAAAATGAGAATAATTTTAATTGAATGGGAAATTGCTTACTTTGATACTTAATCACTGTGCGTAAACCTATAAAAATAAGTGTTGTTGATGACTACTAAATTTTTTTTTAAAATATCGATATTGCTAATCAAAAAAAAATTTGTGTAAAAGTTGTTTGGTACATTACATTTTTTAAACGCCTTGACCCAAATTACATTTGTATTGGTCTAGTCAAAATTTTGCTAGTAACAACACGGTTGCATGTCGCTAGCAAATTTAACATAATTATATATCTATTTCGCATTAAAACTAGGCAAAATTTCGACTTCATCAAAAGTCCACTTAATATTAACATGCTTGAGATCCGCCGACTGTTTGGCTGAATATTTATTTTCGTACTTCGAAATATTTCAACTGAATATTCTTATACATATATCTTGGACATTCTCACACACGGCCATCTGACCCCAAAGTAGGCGCGAGCCTGTGTTATGGGTGTCAAAGACTGATATACATACATAGATATTTTTAAATACATACTTAAATAGATACTATTAACATCCAGACACAGAACAAATACATGTGTTCGTCACACGAATATTTGTCCTGAGTGGGATTCGAACCCACGACCCCTGGCACAACAGGTAGGGTCGCCACCGATTGCGCCATCGGGCCTGTCAACATACGACTAGATTGCCGAATTATTACCCAATGTTTAGATTATGTATTTAGAACTATATTGTATTTTATACAATATGCTTTATTAAGGTAATAAAATAAAGTCTATAATTAGTGTAACCATCGTTTCTTCACAAAATAAAGTAAGAATATATGTAGTCTTTTATTTCACAAATGGCAATGGTAAATAAAATTTATCATTGCTTAAAATCAAAAACATTATTAAAAACTTGAGAGGTGTCAAGGGACACCCGGATGGAACGAAGTTATTATAAGTTATTGTTATTTTTATTATTTATATAAATATAGAAACCTGTATACACAACAAAAATAATCGTTGCGACACCACACTGTTCAATGCGAAATAGAAAGACGAAACGAAGATAACTGGCTTGCTTTCTATGAGAGAGAGAGAGAGAGAGAGACAGAAAAACACGCGCACGTAGCACGGCTTACAACTATAACAAAAAGTGTCGTTACAACTTTTGGTCTTAATTTTTTCCGTCTAGCCCCCTTTTGCAACGCGCGATAAGGAACTTCGTTCCAAAAACATATGTCTAAACACTGTTTAAATCACTTCTAATCGTTCAGAATTTACTCCTATCGTTAAGATAAAATAAACAGAACTGAACCAAAACTCGGAACCTCTCTATTGCGAAAATTGTATTAGATTTGGTATTCAGTCGAACCGTATACGGCGCATCTCTGATCTCTATTTTAAATCTTAATTTGTTAAGCTTATACGGCTAACTAACATTTCATGCACCTGGTTCTCATAAAACACAAAATAATAAGCATACCATCCTACCATGTGTTTTATAATATTATTTAAAAATGTTATATATAACACTATAATCGTGTTATACTAAATTGTTTATGGTATTGTAGGGTAAAAGTCGGGCCATCCAGTATGCCACGTAGCTTGTATGTATAGGTGGTAGTCTAACAGTAAATCCATGTGTTTTATAATATTATTTAAAAATATTATATATAACACTATAATCGTGTTATACTAAATTGTTTATGGTATTGTAGGGTAAAAGTCATCCATCCAGTATGCCACGTAGCTTGTATGTATAGGTGGTAGTCTAACAGTAAATTGGTAACAGTAGAATAGGCTAAAAGAGTACGCCGTTTGAATATGCAAAAATTCCAGGTGGAACTGAAATATGTATATTATGTATATAATATATAATTAATTTACTCATATTTTGTTGTTTATTTTCATGTCAAGGTAAGAAATAAACATTCTATTAAAGTATGTTTCCAACATCCAACAATATAAATATTATTTTAACGAGTATTCAACGAAACAATGTTTCATTGAAATACGAGGAATATTTCTGTTCTATCTTGGGTAATAATAATAATAAATAATGGCATTAAGACCTCAGAGAGTCAAGTTCTACTTCCCTCCGAGGGTCAAAGAACTAGGCCTCGATGACAAAGTATTAATAAACCAAACACAGATTATCAATCAATTAATTACCAACGATTAACTGACCCGTCTTCCAATCCACCTGCGCAGGCGCAATTCCTTACTGAAGTCCTTTCTCAAACACGAGTTTGGTTTACTAATAACGGTCAAAGTAAGAGTGACCAAAGAGCCCTCTACGGTGTATGGGGCCTGCGGGTCCAAACATCGTGGTCCAAAACACTGAATAATCATAAAATACAGATTCTATCGTTCTATAAATTTAACAATATAACTTTACAATAATGTGTCTTCGAACGAATTGTGATGGTTAATGCATACTGGACTAATATTTAGAGAAAACTTACTTCACACTGCGGTCCAAAATTCTGAATTTAGATGAATAAGTTCACTGACTAGAACAGTTAGTTATATGTTAGTATTAATTATAATTCTATCGTTCTATAAATTTTACAATATAGTTTTACAATATTGTGTTTTGGAACGAATTGTGATGGTTAATGCATACTGGACTAATATTTAGAGAAAACTTACTTCAATATAAATATAAATTGTGTATATAGAGAAAACATTCTATAAAACTATTTGATTACTCATATGGTCGTTATTTGTCCAGTTTTAGTCCTTCGGATTACCTTATTTTGTAAGGTAATCTAAATCAGTAATAATAATTTACTTAGTACTTTTATTTATTTTGTATGTACCTACTGTATGTTTTCACTTCACTGAAAGATATCGTTTTTTATTTCTCGGTTAGGAATTTAAGTAGTTGGTGTATAAGATTTTCTTTTATTAATTCAGATATCGGATCGGGCGAATTGGCAATATAATCGAATCCACAATAAAAACCCTATTCTTTTTTTTATTATTCTTTATTTCTTTAATTTTTTCTTGTGTATCGATGTTTTTACAGTGAACGTTTGTTTTAGGCCAGTGACAAACTACAACCTTCCCATATATTTGCATGCTTTTTAGTAAGTTCATCGAACACCAATAACTATAGTTTATATGACTCATTCACAATGGTATTCATATTATTATGACGTCATTTAAAAATAATCATTAAAAATATTTTTATGTAATTTTGATGGAATAAACAGGACTAAAGAATGTGAATATAATAGTAGGGGAGCCCAAGAGGGGATTTTGCGGGATACTCAAGCGCGTAAGTTTAATATACAGTGGGATACCTTGTACCCGGTTAAGTACCTCCACCAAATATGAGCCCCACATATAAATGGGGCCGTCAAGGATAAAGGATCAGATTAGTAAAAAAAAAAATTTGTCATCAGAAATTCTTGAGCGCGTTAGATTAAGGTAGGGTGAGTTAATTACATGCTAAAAAGTGTATATTCCACTAATCTTACAATTTGAGAGTAACGTAAAGAAAGGGGAGGGCTACAAAGTTGTAGCGTAAAGAAAGGGGAGGGCTACAAAGTATGTAGCCCTCCCCCCCCTCAAAGTATGTAGGGGAGGGCTACAAACTTACGCGCTTGAGTATCCCGCAAAATCCCCTCTTGGGCTCCCCTACTATAATGTGCAGTGGTTTTAAGCAACTTTAATATACTGCTGTAACGGTGAAGGAAGTTTTAGGCTGCCTAAAGGCCTCTGACATGGTTGAGCTATATAAGCTCTAACTGACCATACCGATGCAACTTTGTAATACGAGTAGGTTGTTCATGTGCTGCGAGAACACAATCTGTTTAAATGTAAATATTATTTTACTAATCCTTTGAATAGCTTCACTTTTGAATAGATTATATGCGCGTGATCTATATATTTATATATACACGACTTTACTCGGTATCGATAGCATAGTATGGTACGGTACTCAATTCTAAATATAGCTATTGGTGTTCCCGACTCTTGTCTGCAACAAAATCACATGTTTCAGTTCAAAAATAGAATACTTAGCCCTGCATGCCTTATTTGGTAAACAATCTTGGCATTAATTTTTATTGAAATATTTGTTTAAAAATAATTTATGAATAAAAAATATTGTTTATGTGTTATAAGACTATTTATTCTGTAATCCTTTTCATTTTTGTCATTAAATCATTAATTACGACGAAAAGATAATGTAAGATTGTTTACTAAACTGCTATAATTCCACGCCATATTATAAATAACTAATACAATGAAATACTGCAATATTACTTTGTGATTTTTGTAACTCTGTTATTGATATAGGTTGGATAAGATAGTATAAACTCATTGCAATTGCAAACCAAATTTTATTCTGACTTGTTATATAATGAATTCATAAAGGAGATAGAAAGCATTTTTAAAAGTTTATTTATTTGTCATTTAGAATCCACTTAATTCTCCTTTTCGCTTTTCATTATATCGCTTGGTTAAAACATGTGATTTTGGAATAGATTGCAGTAAAATAAAGGTTGTATCGTGTGTCATGTAAAGCCGACTTCCTCGGAATGCATAAAAATAACAGATATTTTTTATGGTCAAGTGAAAACCATGTATGGATAATTTATATTAAAATTATATCACCAGTGAGCCGGTTTTACGATTTTCACTAGCTAGGTATTGGAACACCTGTTTTGCGGCTCTAAAAATATATTTTGCTCCTTAAATAAAATGCCTTTTGCTTAGGAATATCTATATAAAATTGTATATAACAAATAACAACGCTTTAGTAGACATGTGAATTCCTATACATAAATAATTCAATTTTATTTTAGATAATATCACTGCTACTAGTTGCCTTAATTTAGATTACAATGAAAACACACTAGAGTCGTCTGGTAACATTAAACTTCATATTTAAATAAATTTTAGCGCGTTATAATCATAATATTATATTAAGCTTAGCTTTCTTGCAATAATTTGTAACTATAGAATATGTATAAAAAATAGCAAGCTTTATTATTTTATATCGTTGAGTTAATTTGACGATTAAAAAATAAATTTGGCAAAATGCATTGCATTATTATTTTTATAGCATATTAAACTATTAAATATGTTATATACCTACTATACATAAACCATGATATTAAACTTAGATTTTCTAATATATTTCAGATGTTATACTATTTACTGTCACACGTTAATATTTTATTAATAAATTAAAACAGTTTACATTAAAAACAAATTTTGGGTTTATTATATCAGAAGCTATCAAACCTAAATTTAAATCTATGCGAAGAAAGGTGACAGGTGGCTTAGAGCAACTGAGATTTTTGAAAACACATTCGTTATAATTTCATCTTTATTGCACGTAAATATAAGAATTAAAATTCAGAATAATTTACAGGCAATAAACTAAACTTTATAAAGTTTATAGTTTATAGTTTTTATAAGCAGGTATACCTAACGGTGCAATGGGCGGTATTATCATGTAGCTTTTTCTTCTAGATTACCCATAGCAAGGTATTTCATTTACTGAGTAGGTACGGTGCGTTGTTAAAAAAAAAATTTACACATAAATTGTTCACGTATTAACAAAATGAGGTTAGCTAAATCTAAATCAGTTAACATCTTATCCTCACTTAGACCAGCTGGATTTCAGAAGATGCAGAAAGATCATAAACCATCAGTTACTAGTATTTTTATTTGGAAATAATAAAAAAAAATTACTAAATTATATTTCTTGCGGCTGCACTGCACAAATCTTGGGACTAAACTTAATCGAACGCACCAAAATGAACATAACAAATCTAATTCTAGTCGCGTCAGTTAGTATACCTACTGATAAAAATGCTCTAAGCCCAAACTGTCTATCCTCCACAAAAATTTAAACGAACCAATCCCAGGAGCTGCTGAATAGTTGTTTCGATACCGGCTATGCCGAAAAACAAACGTTCACGTTGAGCTTTAAGGCCACGTTCTAATCTATTGCACTCACTGTAGATGGCATATGCGTCGCATACGCGAACAACGCCACGTTGAGAAGCTAAAGCAGAGACAGCGCGACTCTTGGTGCACCACGGTGACCGCCCCCTCGGTATACACACTGTGGCCCCGGCCGCAACGGGACATCCGGTTCATTGAGATCACGGATACGCTCCCGGTTATGGCATTTGGGGAGGTACTCCCCGACCTTCCAGAAGCGTGAGTATATTTGTTTTATTTTATTACTGAATGATTCGTGAGTGTCTGTCATAGATGAAATTACCGGCTTACTCACTTGTGATTTAAGTCGGCCTATTTCCAACTTAAATCACACGTGAGTAAGCCGGTAATTTTAACTATTTATATTTAGTGATAAACTGTGGTCTTTTATTGTCGGCCTCAGTCGGAAGATCAAAGTCGCTCAGCGCACTATGGAGAGGTAACTGACATAGTTAGAAAGGTTAGCGAATTGAAGTGGCAGTGGACAGATCACTTCGTTCGCAGGACTGCAAATAAGAAAAGTTCTTGAAAAGGAAGGAGACATCAAATCAGAAAACGATATATGTATATATATGTTTATATTTATATATTTATACCTGGTATGTATATATATGTATATATGTGTATATATAGGTGGATAGATCCGCTGGATTCAGAGGGCACAGGATCCGGTTCAGTGGGATCGATTGAGGTACTTTTACGTCCAGCTGGACTCTGAATGGCTGATGGATGGATATTTAGTCCTAAAAGTGTTCCGCAACGGTCATGATCACGGATCAGGTTTAGTAGTTATGAATCGATGATAATTAATGTAGAATCTTTGTCTAATCACAGGGACTTCGTTCTACCGTGGGTACGGACATCTAAGGCGCTCAAGAGATCAAAAAGATCAAAGACACTTCACTAGTATAAGGCCATATTGTTAGATCATAGTTTCACAGACTTACCCTCCGATTTAGGAGTTAGCTGATAATTAATGCACCTTTAGATCACAACGGTTTAGTGATCTCACGTTATATTGGTAGTGCATAAATTGTACTCGTATTTTTTTCCGAGCAGTCTTAACGCGTAATTTTTATTTCAAAAATAAGCTAGACACAAAATAGAAAGGATTTTTAAGAAATAGTAATAAAAAATAAAATTTGTTTATTTTTGTGACTGTAGTAAGTACAATGTAGGTCTTAAGTTAATTTATGTTGTACTAGTGGACGCCCGCAGCTTCGCTCGCGTTACACATTCACTAACTTCAAAAACGGCAAAGCTTCATACTAACTTTGCACCCCCGTTTTACCCCCTTAGGGGATGAATTTTCAAATTTTTCTCGCCGTAAAAACCATCCTTGAACTTCAACGAACATTTAAAAAAAGAATTGGCCAAATTGGTCCAGGCGTTGTTGAGTTATGCGCTTACCAACACATTTTGCGATTCATTTTTATTATATAGAAGATATACACTTGTCAATAAATTGACGTACAAATGTCGCATTTAGATTTGTTGATTGATTATTTAGCTACCTGACTAATATGTATTTACAAGTTATCATAATTATTTATTAACATTTCTATCTAGTTGTTCCTATGTCAAGTATGTACTATGTCAAATAAAATTAAATTCAAATGTCACCAAATTTATAAAATGTCAAAATAAAGTTAATATGTGACATATTTACTTTAATACTTACTTACTTACAATAATACATAATAAAATACATTCGTCCAATAAAAATCCCTAACCGAATAATAACATTTACGGGTTAACCTTATATTCCAATTATTTTTTAAATTTTCCAATAGATAGGATTTTTGGTGGCATTAGAATAAGAATAAGAAAACTTTATTCACACGCATGGACACAGATAATATACAGAATTAAAAGATAAAGACAGACAAAATAAAAACAATAGAAGATTAAAAATAAGCATAACGAAAAGAAACATTAAAAAAAAATTAAAAAATTAAAATAACAATAAATAAGGTAAACAGCTCGATTTTTATAACTAACATAACATAAACATGTTTGTATCTGTGCCGCAGCTGTGTGAAAGGCCACCACTCAGCATATGCTCCGATTCATATTGTTAAATCAGAGCGCTGGTTTTCAGTGTAGGCCCGTGTGCGAGGGTGGATTGGTCAATTCACAGACCTATATTAAAAATAAAATAGTAAAAATAAAAAATAAAATAAACCTTGCAACAATTTAATAAATTAGAAAGCAAATGAAAATCGACAAACACCTAAAAAAAATAAAAAATAAAAAGATGATTAAATTTATGTAAACTGTAACTGAAAGATGATTAAATTTATGTAAACGGATAGCCGCTGCCACGACATATAATGTTTTTATATAAGTATAACCAATATTTATAAATATACACATACTTAATAGCTATAATACACATTTAGATGAAAAAAAAAAAATAAAAAAAATAAATAAATAAAAATAAAAAATAAAAAATACTAGGAAGATATTAATTACTACATAGATAAAATTATAATTCAATTTGATTTTGGACTATGAATAAATGATTTCTATATTTCGATCTAAAGTTGGAAATTGATTTTAATTCTCTAAATGGCGGCGGCAAGTTATTCCAACATTTTGTGGCAGCGTATTTAAAGCTTCCCCTATATGCCGCAGATCCATATCGTTTAAATAACATTCCGCAAATAGGGTGACAATTAAATGAGATGACAATTAAATGATATCATATTTTTTCAAATTCTAGTACTCAAAACAATTCGTTCACGATTTCTTGTATTTTTAAGATATTTATCCTTGACTTTCGGAGACAATATTTTAATTTTCTTAACAAAGAACGCCAATTCCATAATAAACATGATAGGTAACGTAAGTAAATTTAATTCCTGGAATAAAGGCTTGCATGGTTGCTACAGATAGCTCTAATGAATTATTTTTGCGAAACGAATTATTTTTGTACGTCTACTGAGTTTCCCCTTAATATCAATTTTTACAGACTTTACATACCTTCCTCTACTTGCGCTTTGATTTGATGCTATAACAACTTGTGTCTATTCATTATTTTTAAAATTAAAATTTCCGTAAGGTTGCTTACCAAATAAGACAGAAAAAAAAGAAGAGAGCAAGGTTTAGAAACATAAAACATAATGTCCAACTACTGCAGACTATCAATTAAGACCAGTGAATGCTTGTATAGCTCCAAATAACTCCAAATACCCGTTATATCGTGAGCTCACTAAATCTGAGTGTAATACATAGAGTAATAGATAGTGTATAGATAGAGGCTTGTGAATATATTTAGCGAAAACTGTACATATAGCGAAATTCGGATCACGGGAGTCAACTTACAAATATGATATAATATGGTTTACTTAATTATTGTATTATTTATAGTAAAATAATAATAATGTATTATTATATTAATTACAGTTATAACCTACGACTCGTGGGTAATACTACTAATGTGAGTTGTTAGTTAGTACGTATTTTTATCACAAATTTTACATAATGCTCGTTTTGGAGATTCAAGTCTTAAGGAAAGTGTACCGTACTACTAGTAAATATTTTTTTTAGGCTCGTCATATGACCGTTCAGTTCAAATTTATAAAACTTTACATAAGAAATATTTCAGTCAAAATGAGAATGAATTCTTCGATTGAGGACTATATTTGAATGAATGTTGATGATATTAGTAAGAATTTGTTAAAGAAATTACGCCTCGGAGAATACATATTAAAGATTTTTAAGACATAATTTCAAATTACACAATTTCAGAAAGATCTTTTCAGCCATAAATTTGAATGCAACAAATTTTACTTAGAAGGCTAATTATTTGCAATTACTTACATTCCTAAATCGAATATTGATGCCCCTCAATCCTTATAATAAATATTAATTTATTTACTTTAATCCCCTTTAAACCAAAAAGTATCATCTTAATGCCGTTGTATATAATATGACGATTTTGGACTTTTACATAATAAAACGTAATTATATGATTTTGAAAAGATTTAATGTAATGTATGTATAATTTTGTACGTTTTTATATATTGATAGCTTAGTTAAAAATATACTTTTATGTTTATATATATATATATATATATATATGTATATATGAATTAATATTATATATATTTATAATAATTAAATTACTAAATTGTTGCATTATTTCAAAAAAATCAATCACTAACATTTGTATACAACGTTATAATAAATAAATATCTTGGACATAATATGTATACAATTTTATGGAAATGAAATGAAAATCATAAATTAATTGATTTGCGACTTCATAAAGATTAAAAAAATAAGAACAAATACGAACTGTTTTTGTTCTTATATTATGTCCACTTTTCTCAATATAAGATAAAAATGTTTTGTTAAATTTTTGTAATTTTATTTTGAAATAGACCCCAGAAGTATATTTATAATTAATGACTATTCATAAAAAAATGTATATTTAATACATATTCTATGTAAAATCGTGTTAGCAAAAAAATTACTTCGATACTTTCTGCAAATAAAACAACGTATTTTTTGTAAATATTTACTATATTGTAATTTATTTTTATATACTATGCTGTTGATTATAAGTCGAAATAATATTTACTACACTATTCCTTTGTTAAGATTCCAAATAACATCCCAATAAAATCAGAATCATATCAATAAAATGCCAAATATAAATCAATTATAAATCAATTCGACCAGACACGTAATGGAATCAAATTATCATTTAATAATCAAAATAATGTTGCGTTATAATGTTAGTAATCAGATTTAGAGCTATTAGTTATAGTAAGGAAATATTACAGTATTTTAGAGTAATGTAGATATATTTAAGCAGTTTGATAGTGTCCCGAAAGCGTCTCAATTCTGGATGCAAGCAAATTTGTGCTGAGTGTTGTCCGCTGCTCGGCAAAATTTGTGCTGAGTGTTGTCCGCTGCTCGGCAAAATTTGTGCTGAGTGTTGTCCGCTGCTCGGCAAAATTTGTGCTGAGTGTTGTCCGCTGCTCGGCAAAATTTGTGCTGAGTGTTGTCCGCTGCTCGGCAAAATTTGTGTTGCCACTTCTTATTTGGGTAATGTCTTGAGTTAGCACGACAAACATTTTTGTGACTCATTATGCTTTTACCATTATATTTACAATGACAACGATTATTTTTATTAATTGATTAACGATCCAAAATAAGGCAAAATAGGTAATTTAAATTAAAAAAATGAAATGACCAATTCACCTCTATTTCTACATGTAAAACTGTACGAAAATCAGTACAGTTGTTTCTGTAACCACCGAACGAACATTCAGGAGATTTATTTAGATTATTATTTTGTCATTTATCGTTCTCCTATTATTTCTCTTTATCGGTGTATTTCTACATTTCGTTAATTCGATTTGTCCTCGAAACATTAGAATAAATTATAAATAACAAATCTTCTATTCATTCTGTTATCAAAATCAAATGTTATGTTATGTACCTATAGACATTTTCGGGACACTGCGAACATTAACATCTTTTCGCTGTTTATTTTATGAATTTCTTTCTTCTTCTAAATGTAATAAATAAAAATAATAAATAATGACATTTAATAAATTTCGCTATCATTATGTTTCGTATTAGTATGTAATGTTGGTTTGTTAAATTTAATATGTGTAGTATAGAGTATAGAAGTGAAGTGCTGTCTCTGCTGAAGCATCTCACATGGATAATGTAGGATAAAGGTTAATAAATAATAAATATGATGCGAAAAATAAAAGAATTGTTCGCAATTTGCTAGTCAAAAAAACAAGAAAATGACACCGCTTAATTCAGTTCTTACAATCACGACAAAGACATGAATAGTTCTCTGAATGCCAAAGTAGCACAAATCTACTTTTGGAAATAACGTGTTAAAGTTACAATTGAACGTGGAAAGCTGTAATCTAAATGACGATGTTATATCTAAAAAAAATATAAATGATGCAAATGCTAAATATGTTTTTTGACACATAAGTATGGAGCTTATATAAGTATGAAGCGTGAGATAGGTGTTGAACTACGGGTTTCAACAAAAATCCTAAATAGAAGTGACAAAGTCATTTCACGACGACATCGCTGTAACGATCTAAACATTACAAAACGTTACAACATTTTTCCGAATAAAATAATCTACTTACCTAAATATATATTTCCGTGTTAGTATTAAATAATATTTATGTGTGATAAATATTGATGTGATTCCCTTCAAAATAAAAAAATAAATAAAAAAAAAGGTAAATGTCCCTTCCTCCTAGAGTTATTAATTGCACCGAAATTAACAAAAAAAATATTAGATTACAAAAAGCTCACGTGTATCTAATTAATAAATGTCTTTATAATTACTATTAACATTAAATATTTCAAAATAATTCAAATAAGAATTCTCTAACACTCGTGGTCTATTGCTTATATCATTCAAAAAATAATTAAATAGATTCGATTCGAAAAACACGATCAAAATACTACTGTACTTAATAGAATATCAAAATTAGTTGTAATTTGCGTAAATGGTATAGTTGTTTTATTTTAAAAAATACAGAATTACCGTGTATTTGAAGGTTGGATGCACATTGTCGACTGTTGCAGGCCTGGCAGGGGTCGTAGGTTCGAATCCCACTCAGGACAAACATTCGTGTGACGAACACTTGTGTTTGCTCTGTGTCTGATGTTAATTATCTATATAAGTATGTATTTAAAAATATCCATGTATCCATATATGTATCACTCTTTGACAACGACTGTACGGGCTCTGCCTATTTGAGAATAATCATGATATTTAATATTATTTTTGTTGTTGTGTGCAGTTATTAAGGGTGTGGTCGATGTGTCGAAGTGTTGTTTTCATACATTTGACATGAGCTTTCCGTTTTTTAAATCGCCAAATGAATAGCCAATTCCCATCGCATTTGGGGATATGCACATAAACATTCACTTGGTTCACACATTAAACCTACGAGTACATTGAGTATTCCGTGCTTTACAATAAAATAGCTATACCAACTTAATATATATTCCTCAGTAGGATGTAAATTCCATCAACTTGTCTATTTACGAGTATAAGATCTGTGTTCGATGTCGTCTAACTAAATGTGATTTCTCTCCGTTGTTGTTTGTATGTATATCTTTCGTATTTAGCTAATCGTAACATTAGATGTTTTAGATGTTATGTGTCCAAATAACATTGTAGTATACATTTTTAGCCGTGACTACTTAAATGTCAGTTATCTAATAGTTATAAACTGCTGGGAGATATGACAGAGTGTTTACCAAATAAGATAGCTCAAGATAGAGAAGCACATTATATTTCTCAATTTTATGACACTGAGTAACTAAAATTCCTATGTAGTATGCACTACAACACTAGTAACATATCCAGTATCTTTGTCACAGTGACAAACGTCCCCGTTCGACGTGTGTCAACTGTCAGAGGGTGGCAGTGGGGGGGCATGCTCGTCTGCTATTTTCCAGCGGTCAATTGACCTGCTGTTTTAGATTTTGTCAATGATCTTTCGATTATAATTTTAAGAATTGATCAAATATAAAATTTACGGTTGTGATACCGCAGAATGCAAAATAACGTCTCTAAAACTTGTCATCGCATATTCTATCAACAATACCAATAGATTCAGTCGGCGTGTCACAGTAAATAACAGCTCACTTGAGACGTGAGCTCTTATTTTTGTTTTGTTTAGTTAGATTGAAACACTATTGCTTTGCGAATTTGCTGTATTGTGACAAATGATTGTTTGTTAGTGTAAGATAATAATTTAAAGATTTGTGACTTTATTACTAGGTGCCATGGTTTTAATTAGGTTGAACTTAAAACTGTTTCTAATGTAGCTGAATAAGTATATATTATTATTCACGTGGACAACATTTAGTTTTGTATGTCCGTAGCAATCTTAGTCCGTATCAATTGGTATTGTTGATCGAAGCTTCGTATAGTCATCTATAACATCACATGTATTAATTATAATTTTTTATGAATATGTAAATACAGTTATATGCATCTTGTGAGTCCCAGCGCTGGGGTATGCGTGTTGTGCAAGATGCAAGTATGCTAGTTGTATTTAATGCAAGGGCATTGTTACTATGGTTTTTCATTGTTTCGTGTATGTCTTAATTATGTTCTGTTGTTTTTATATTTATAAATATTGTGTCGCCGGTCGCTACAATTTTCTGGTTTTGTGGAGTGGAAGCGTATTTAATAATACCTTACAGTTAATGAATAAATCAAAAAATCTAAATTTGAAAATAATCATACGAGAAATTACAAAAATATGAACAGTGCAATTTTATCTATTGAAGAGATAAAATAGAGTATATTGAGGTGGGGGTAAGACTAACACTTTTAAATATATCTAAAAGAACACATTTCTTTCATAAATAACTATGTCGATTAAACAACCTGCAACTGTGTCGACAATCGAAATAGTAAACTGAATTAAAAATGTGCCATTTATGAGCGCATCGCGCCTAGTAATGAAAAATCTGTCAAAAAATTTAACGTAGAAAAATCAAAAGAAATCAAAGCTAATTTAATTTTTTTTTTCTATTTTTTTTAGAATCAACCAGATTTACGAGCGGCACTTTTAGAGCCATAACCGACTATCGCGGGAAGTCGCGCGCGACACTTGGCCTGTTGCCGCGCGCGTTTTCATTTCTTATATAGTTCATTTGGCGAACCCCGCGCGCGATTCTTGTTAAAACAAGAAAACGCGCGCGGCAAGTATCCTAACAATTCGTTAATACTGAAGAGCATATTACTTCCGATATGGAATATTGCATTACCTACCATTTTGAAACTGAGCGTCTAGCGTCTAGCCGCGTGTCGAAAAATCGTTTCAAAATCGCTAGTAGGTGGGCTATGGCACTTAGGTACCTAATGCAATTCAAAATGGTTAGTATGTTGTGAACAATATGTCGCGGAACGCTCCTAGGATTATGTGGAAGTTCAACTTTCAATGCAATCCTTAAAACAGAAACTTGTATTGGCGGACACTACTTTTAATTTATAGTAGGTATTAATGTTGTTGTTGTAAATTAATTATAATTCAGTCTGTAGGATGACGGGCATGTCGCCCTAGCAGTCCCATCAAACATGAATTCGTGATTGTAAAACATTGCTTTTCGATTTCAAACGTTAGATATAGTTCCACTCTTAGAGTGATATTTGTGTAATTATCGTTATATAATGTTAAGTCACACACTTTAAAGTACTTACTAAGTGATACATTAACTCATGGTATCGAATACTCATCACTTTATGTCTTTCGGTGTGATGTAGAGAATTCGTGTCCACTATTAGTGTCAAACTGGGTATTCGATAATTTAGTGTCTAGAGTAGGTATTCACGGTTTAAGTGAATAGCGGTTGGTTTACACGAGTGATGTGAGATGATTCGATAATGAATTCGTCTTTCAAACGACATAGTATACATTCGTTTGACCGAAAAATGTCATTCATCGTTTTCATTCGTCGTTCGTATGAATGTAAATGAATGGTTTCATGTTTCGGACATCACTCGTTTATATCCGTACCGATTACTTTATCTCTCGTCTATAATATGAAAAGATCTCATTATTGTTAATTTTGGAATTGTAATAATTAAGCATTTAAAATATTGTCTACAATTATGTATTAATATCACTTTGAATAAATAATTCGTACGTGATGACACGAAAGACTGTTTGGTATGTGATTAAAATTGTACATTTTGTAGAATGAGTCGGTTGGTTTAGTACCTAGTGGGATGCAGGTGACAACACTTGTCTTGTTTTGTCACCCGTGACAAACGCGTGACGAATGCTCGACTGAGAAGGATTCTTTTGGTGTAGCGTGTCGTCACGTATATAAACAAGTTTATATATATTTAATTAATGAGCTTTCATTGTCGTATTATTTGCATTTTGCATATCACATATTATTAGTTTGTAACCGATTATGTGGTGTAAAATGTTATAGGTTATATTAAACTTATGTTACAATGTGGCATTTATGTAATGTATGGTATTGTCAAGCCGTTAGAATGAAAATGGAATATGATTATGGAGCTTAGTATTTATCTCTTATTTCTATATGATTACGAATTAATGTGATACTTCTGTCTAAGCTGTGTAAGTACATGGAATAAAAGGCTCTTCGATTTAAAAGTCATTTATTATTATATAATTTTAAATCTTACATGTTTTACTAATTAATTTTATTAACGGTTGTATTTCGTTTCCTTGGACTTGGTTGTATTTACATATTTCTAACCTTTTAATACTTATATTATTTACATGTACTCAATTATTTTTACTGGATTTATTTAATTTTATGGGAGTGAAGAGTTAGCTATTTATCTATGTACGTATTATCTTTTAATGGAACTTAGTTCTGTATATGAAGATATGTATACCTACTAACTTTGAATATTGCTTACTAATAAATTTACTAATATGTGTACTTAATTTATTAGACTGTATTGAATGTATTCTTTATAACCCCATAATATGATTTAAGCAAGCATGGCGCTCAATGCGATTGAAGCAAACATATTGGTTTCATGTGTTATGATGGTTCGTTAACCATGATCCATGGTTTAGTCTTGGCTATTAGGTCAGACGAAATTTGCTCGTTCACAGTACTCATTATAAAACAATTTTTACTCTACAACATGATTTAAATACTAGTATTGCAGATAATTTGTGATAATTGGTTTCTTATTTGTTTACATACTTTCACTGACTGACGAGCTTTAGCAAAACATCACGGTATATTTTCTTTCCTGATTGTTTTCAATGGTAAAATCAATCGTTTAGCCTTGTCGAATACCTTCGGGTGTTTAGCCACTAAACCCTCCACCAATCCGCATTGGAGCAGCATGGTGCATTATGCTCAAGCCAAGTTTCATTCCTACTATACAGGCAGGTGCTCGGTAAACGTGTTTGTTACCCGAAAAGGTCATTCAACCAGGCTTGGGTTTTAGGCAGTTAAATGTGACCTGTTGAATGAATCGTGAATCGTACATAAATGTACTCCGCAGTATTCCCGTAGGCGAACGAAATTATGTCGTTCTTCGTTGCACTATTACTGCTATAGGTATCCTCTGAGTCCACAAGTGTTCCTATTCTCGTTTAAGTGACAGATCCACCTCTGCGAATACTTTGCCTCTGAGCGAATTTATCATGACGAATTATCACTGTATGAGCTTTGCGAGATCAATCAATCAACTTATTTGCAAGATAAATCACAAAATGGTCTCATGGTATATAAGATTCTATGATTAGCCTAACTAAAATACTCAAAACATCGATCAATCCATTTACTATTTTATACATTAAAATACTAACGAACTAGTACATGGGCCCTGGCGTAAGTGGTCACAAGCAACACCGGAAAGGTCGATGGCTGTCGCTGGCTCTGAAGGATAGCTATTACAGATTTTTTAAAGAACTTGTGAAAATCTCCAATTCTCTTTAGAGAATTTGCAAGTGTGAGGTAGAAGAACGAATGAACCATGAGATCCATTTTATCCAGTCGGCGTGGCCGAACTAGTCCAGCCTTCGGCGAGTAGCCATGCGACATTTGTAGAAGATATAACCTCGGCATATCATCGGGTTCCTGCTTACCGTCACCATAGTAGGTAAAGTCGACTTGAACGTAATATGAAAAAATTCGTATGTGAGCGTAAATGTACACTCGCGATAGCAAAGCGAATTTCAAGATATTTCTTTTGCGATTATAACGCCACAAATACTGCCGTGGGCGATCGCCTTGAAACCTATGGATACATCCTCGAGCGACTTGCGAAACCTGCATTAGGTACCTATGCGAAATTGCGAAGTAGCTAAGTATGTATGTATGTGCGATATGTTTCCCGTCGATAGCCCAGTGGGTAGCGTGTGGTCGCCTGGATGGGTGACCGCTAGTGGCAAAATTTCATGGACGCTACCGTGCTTCGCAGGGCACGTAAAGCCGTCGGTCCCGGTTGTTTTCAATGCTGGAAACAGTCGCTAAGCCTTGTCGAAGATCTTCGGGTGGCTTGAGAACATTCGACGCTGGTAACAAATGTAAAGAATGAACCTTACATCTTTTCATCAATTCTTAACACTTTCGTTCATCCATACTAATATTATAAATGTGAAAGTGTGTTTGTTTGTTTGTCCGGCTTTCACGTCGCAAAGAAGCTATTATATGGTAGTATGCTAGCTAGTATGGTTAGAGATAGTGAGGAGGGTGGAGACTGACGCAGGCTACTTTTTACCGCGGTAAAACATCCCAATGGGAAGATATCGTTGTTTTGTTATTTGCTAGATATTTTGTTCCGGACGTTGTTAATAGATGGCGTTAGTAAAATTCATTTGCAAGTTCTTATCTTAGTATCTTCTAATCGTGGAACTGTCACTATTCATCCACCACAAATGTGTCATGTATGATAAACAACTCATTGTTAATTCCCTTTGACCACGCGGGCGGAGCCGCGGGTAAAAGCTAGTTATATTTTAAAAGAAAATTAACTAGGTACATACTGCATTGTTATTTCACAAATTTTTATTCAGACAGCGTAGAATGAGCTAGCGCGCTAGCGCTTTCAACGAATATTGTCATTCGTGGCTGTATTAAGAAACGCACCTTGCCCTTTTTCCTCAAATTCTACTCGCTACTAGATGGCGCTTTCAGTATATAAAATGTACTCTGTGGATGGCGCGAATATAGTATAATCATCATCATCATAACACCCCTTTCTCTGTCCCACTGTTGGGCACGGGTCTCCTCTCAGAATAGATGGGATTAGGCTTAAGTCCAACCCGCTGGCCAAGTGCGGATTGGCAGACTTCACATGCCTTCAAGAACATTATAATGAACACAGGCATGCAGGTTTCACCGCTATAGAAAGTGACATTTAATTTCTTAAATAGTAAAATGGAAACCGTATTGATATACAAAATGCAAATATACTATGTTTATATTCGAGCGTAGAGCGTTTTATAAAAGACGTCGGAGGGCCGTTCTTGTCTAAACCGACTAGATGTCGCTAGTGCATTCAGGCGACCCTCTGTGTTCCGTAGGATGACCCACTGACCGCCTTTTGATAGCTGGGTTGGCCAATCGATACTGTGCGAGCGAGACCGATGATAGAGCCAGAAATGTGTCAAGTGTTCGTAACAGATTCCAAATGATTTTATTCTAAATATATTTGAAATTTTACGTGCAAAAATAAATTGTTCTTTTTTATTACAACATATTTTATAAAATATGACAGATAAAATTATATTCTTAACTAATTAATTTATCTGCTTGATGCGATATGAAATGTTGAATCAAGTAAAATTAGGGTCTGATCTAACAGTATGCTTAAAATAGATTAGTGGATAATCAGGATTGAGTGATAAATGTTATGTATTACTGTCATAGATTTATTACTATTACTACTAACTCTGGCAGTGAAAAAGCGACTACAATGCCATCTATTGGTGAGTGGCATACCTAATATTAAGGCCTGACCAGATGTACTCTAATAAATTATTTTCGTGCCATAGATGGATACTAATTGTAATAGGAGGGGTAAGTGCACCACGCTGGCCAAGTGCAGATTGGCAGACTTCAACATGTAGCGAGAACATTCTGTTGGTTTCCACATGCATCCTTATGATAGTTTACTTCTTGGTTACGAGTGACATTCAGTTTCTTAAATCGCTCATAACTTGAAAGTCATCGTGTGATAAATTCTATATAGTAGTACATAGAATTTTTCCCTTTTCTCTTTAAACAAAACTTCTAAGGTGATGTCATTTTTAAAATCAATATATTCATCAAGTAGCGTCCATAGCCCAATGGCTCGCATCGATTCAATGTGATCGAAAAGAGTTAAAGCAACGACGTGCGCGGTCGGTTTGTGGATGGGTGACCGCTAGTGGCAAAATTTCATGGACTACCGTGCTTCGGAGGGCACGTAAAACTGTTGGTCCCGGTTGATTTCAATTGTGGAAACAGTCGTTAAGCCTTGTCGAAGACCTTCGGGTGGCTTGAGAACATTCGATACTGGGTTGGCCACTAACCCCTCCACATATCCGCATTGGAGCAGCGTGGTGGAGTATGCTCTAGACCTCCCGCAGCATAGTCTGTGGGTGAGACCCGTGCCCAGCAGTGGGACGTCTATGGGTCGCAGCAAGTAGAAAAGTAGACATTCACTAACTTCAAAAACGGCAAAGTATCATACTAACTTTGCACCCCCGTTTTACCCGCTTAGGGGGTGAATTTTCAAAAATCCTTTCTTATTGCTCCCCTACGTTATAAAAGGAACCGCTGTGTAAAATTTCAAGTTTCTAACCGTATAGTTTAGGCCCTGCGTTGATATGTCAGTCAGTCAGCTTCTCCTTTTATTTAAATAGATGTGCCCTGACTTCTAGTTAGACAGGATGTATTTCCGATGCCGCTATAATAGTACAGCAAATACTAAACTTAACAGAAAAAATAAAAGTATAAGGGTTTCCCATACAACAGATATGTTTTTTTGCCGTTTTTATATATAAATAAATAGTACGGAACCCTTCGCTACGGTTGTTTATATCCTCATTAACAATGTTTACCTTTTCTTCGAATGAAAATATTTATTCTATTTGATATCTATTATACCGTTTTTATATATAATGGTATGGAAGCCGTCGCTACGGTTATTTATATCCTAATTATCAATGTTTACCTTTTCTTAAAATCAAAATGTTTATTTTATTTATTATCTGACGGCGCTTTGCCTAAGTCAGCGTCAAGAGTGACACATGCTTGTCACTCTAGCGGAGCGTCGTGTCGATGGTAGCGAGGCGGCCATCTTAAGAAGTACTTTGATTCGGGACGGCGCCAGCGCACCACGTCTGCGACGAATCGCTGAATATTTTGTTAACCGCAGTGTATTTTAGTTTCATTGAAGTTGATTTTGATTAAAACTGTTATTATCCTGCTGCTAGTAGTTATATTTTGTGTAATGAAGCCGACCAATGGCCCATAAATTCTTACATCAGAAGTGGTATATGGATGCCTTTTGCCGCTAAAAGCCATATTCATTGCTTTATTTTTCGACCGGGCAGGGTTGGTGCGATGCCATCAGGCGTTATACACATACCAATAATCAAATGGAGATTTTGAAGTGATTACAGGCCCTAGATGATAGGCGGTAAGGTGGAGAAACTGAGACATTGTCGGCAGCATCAAGCGGGGAGAATGGCCACGCCTTGGCGGTGCCAGGCGCATCGCCAGGCTCGGGAGCGCCTTCTCGCGCCAGCCGCGCGCTACGCCGCTACACCTAGTACCCGAGAATTCGAGCGGGCATGCCGCCGCGCCAGCACCATCGCCGCCGAGCGACGTGAACAAGGTCGCTGAGCGCCTATTGGAAGTGATAAGCTCTATCCCGGTGAGATCTAACCAATATTTTGTCCGATTTTGACTCTTATTAAAACCGCTGGGACGATAGTGAATGCCTTACTCACGTAGGTCATTGCTTAAAGGGCGAGTCTCACACCTGGCTTAGTCAGTGGACAAGTACTACACGTACCTGTTCTAATTTCAAACAAGAAATAAAAACATTGTGCCCACGTAATGTCGACATTCCGAACATTCTGTTTGATGTGGTGCGTACTGAGTCCGATAAATTCTCCACTTAAGCAGAATATGCACGCAGGTCTTTGTTAAAATTGCATATCGTTAAAAGGTTGAATGGTGTTAACTTTTGTCAATAGAATGGCGCTTATGATATTTGGCTTCGAGCTCGTTGATTCCATACTAACCGCAGACCACGTTCCCCGCACCACTCGCGACTCCTCAGGCGCAGCGGGTTACGAAATCTGAGTTTTCGCTGACCGCCTAACCCCCTTTATAGATAGAGTTCGTTAATAAATTAACTAGTGATGTACTCGTTTACTATTGACCGTGCAAATTATCAATGATGAATAATTACGTGTTGAAGAAAATTTTACTTTGCTTTATTGTTTAAAAAAAAAAAAAAACTAACTGAAGCTGGACTTTCTATGAATTAAAAATCTCTTGTTGGTGACGTCGAATATTTAGGAAGTATTATTAGTCACCGTCAGATGGGACCGGGTCGGCACAGAGTTGAAGCACTGGTAGTTCTCAGTCCGCTGGGAAGCTCGACCCTGGCATGAGGGGTCCATAGTGTTACCAAGCGACCGATATATATGGGTTGAAACTGCTTGGTGGTACACGTCGTATTGTAATACAAGATTGTTTAATAAAAGCCAAATTGTAATAGAGGGTTATCTAATAAAAGAACTTTAGCCAAATTGTAATATAGTTATTTAATAAAAACGAACTTTTATAATGAAGTGTTCAGGTTGGTTACTAGAAGAAATTTTACAGTGTCTGTATATTTAAGACAGAAACGGCAGATAAAACAAATATAATGTTCAACTAGGTTCCAGTATGGAGTTTATCATGTTCGTAATGTTTGTGTCGCAGGGTATAGGGATCGTATGGTGGTTTGGTCTTGGGTGTGTACTTGTACCTGTATTGAATACTAAGCGTATTTTATATTAAATTGCTGCCGGAGTTCACGGTAGGGTGTTCACACACCGGCCCTGGCCAGCACCTCAGTGACTCAGGGGTAGGGTGGCGGACGGTTGAACCGGTGACTTATCAGTGGTGAAAGAGTCGCAAACTCCTCAGGACGCCTTCACCAGCGCGGGGCCCACGGAAGGGCTTCCGGTGCAAATTTTTGGGACGACTCCCACCGGAACAAACTCCACCGGAACACAGTCCCACAGGAACACAGTCCCACCGGAACACAGTCCCACCGGAACACCCCTATAAAGAATGTTCGTAGTAACTGAGTGTATCTAGTAATCTATATTGAATATGTAGGCTATTTTAGTTATTCTTATGAATTGATATAAAATAAAGGAGGAACCCACGGTTGCACGGGCCTCCAGGTTGTTAATTTAAACCGAACCTAAATTGTGGCTAAAATGTGGAAATTTACATAAATTTGGATATAAATTGTAGGTCTACAGCTTGCACTTATTGTGTCTAACGTTTTACAGTGGCCAATGGTATCAATTTATCAATATTTTGGGGCTTCTGCTTGCCGGGGTCAAATAGGTATAGATTCGCAAAAGTCACCGGAATTAAGATTAAATAGGCTATAATTTATATACCGTTCTGTTGCTAACCATGAGTGTCCAGCCTAGCCACCACATAATCATATTTAGTTTGGTCTGACTTAATATCAGAGATAGAGAACTGTGCCTTCACCTGTGCAAACCAGATAGCGGGCCGGTCAGCCCAAACGGGGGAAGTTTTGCACAGACCCCAGATACATTAGAACATTTTAAGTTATCATTTTCTTCTTTGAGAGGTTTTAAAGTATTTAATAATTCAGTCACCTGACTGCAACGCTGCGTTCTGCAGGTTCAAATTCTTCAATGTCTCCTCCATATTTTCCATTGTAATTGAAATGTGGAGAGAGGAGCGCCACACTATGCACTATCCACGCCAGCTACTAAGCCGTCAGCACGTTCAACACGCGTTTGTTAGACACGCAAACACGTATACTTTGCACGCCGAGAAGTAGGTGTTACGCACAAGTTGACACAATTCACAGCACAACACTAGCAAAATCTCATGCCAATCTTCACTGCAGGGTCTTCCAGGCCTTCGCAGATAGGTACCACAGTGGTTTCCAGCAGTAGAAAAGTCCAAACATGGCGCACCGTATTCAGCGATGTTTCTTGATTTTCACGAAAAGTCGGTAGTCACCAATGTGGGGGTGTTGATCCCACTCGTGCCGGAGACTGTGGCGAGAACTATTGACATGGATCTGCAGGCTATCCTCAGGAGTATCAGGGTTTCTCAAAGAAAACAACTCTTTACATTTTAGGAGCGAAGAAGTCCATCATTTATTGACATCTCTACTGACATTGACAATTGACAGACAAGACAGAGTGCGTTCAGTTTATGGCGTTCAGTTTATTTAATAGAGTGCGAGTTAATCGCCACAACGTATTTAATCCCGATGGATATGCCATATAGTACCGTGGAGTAAAACTTACTACTAACTTAGGTCGCCGTCAAACTTGCAAAATAGAGATAATAAAATTTTAAAGCGTTACAGTATAACAACACAGGTCGCAGCTTAATAAAGTGCCTTGGATAGAAAAGTGGTGTCCTGGGAGCTGCACCCCAGTCATTGAAAGTGAGTTTACGCTTCTGCCTATGTTTCAGAAAATGTTTCCATTGCGCACGCAACGCAAAAGTGAGCTCCGCAGACGTGCCCGGAGGGCGTGTGCTGTCTGCGCGCCACGGGTGCTGCCCGGAGGGCGTGTGCTGTCTGCGCCGCGGGTGCTGCCCGTGTGCTGTCTGCGCTGCGGGTGCTGTACCGGAGGGCGTGAGCTTGTCTGGAGAGGAGACAAGATAACGTGGGCTTGTCTCGACAAGATAACGTGGGCTTGTCACAACATTTTTAAACGGTTTTATTTAGCTTGCCCTGTGTTTGAGCTTGCACTTTGGAGGACTTTGTACTTAACAATTTTAACTAATGATTATGTTTTTGTTTTATATTGTTGGAACAGACTCATGTAAATCCTGGAGTGTGCACTCATGTTTATGGGTATTCGGTTGCGCGGGAAGAGACCTGCTTAAAACCTGCTCCGTTGCGTTATTCGCTGTTACTTTGTTGAATTGTTCAGACTTTTTACTTTACTTACATTATGATGCGTGATCGGGCTGTTTTTCATTCACAATCAGTATTAGTAGTTACTATTGCCAGACACAATTTCAATCACGGGAACATGCTATAAGTATTTTTTTAACGGGTTTCGAGTAGCTTCGCAAGATACTCGTGTAAGGCCCGCTGTGGCTTCGAGGTGACCGTCATGACTTGTATAATGCCTGGAACATTGGTTTCGGAATGATCCGTGTAATGCAGACGCCCGATTTGAAATTGCACCCTTAACAGCACATACGAGTAAACAGTTTATTGCAGCCTGATCACCATAAGAATGTATTGAAGTTTGTAACCTTCAGTAACTTTACATGAGATATTTGAAATAAGACTAAAGTGTGGTTTCTCCTCCAGGCATTGATGACTGTGACGGAGACAACAGACCCCCGGCCCAGTCAGATCCTGGTCTGCTGACTGGTCTGCTGCTGGCTGGTCTGCTGCTGGCTGCGGGGTCGCCGCCCCTTTCAGGAGAGGCCGTGTTAGCTGCCAACCGAATATCATCGAAAAGGCGATTGGATAAGTAGCGATTCTTTAAGCAGTTGCCTAGACTTTCGATAGGCGTTTCTAATCGCCTCATGGCGGGGTGGATTGTTTGACTTTGACTTTGGTACTTCTAGAGGTACTCTGAGAACATCTTCCGGTGAGCCAATTTCATTTTTGTTTGATAGTGGATCTTGTCCCCTTTTGAAAGAAAGCTTTAGTAACCAAAGGAACACGAAGGCTTATTCGAAATCACGGAAAATCTTTTGAACTATGATGAGGCCGAGACGGCGCCGGATATACAAAACGAAGTTGAAAGCGTTTATCAAGCTGTCGATCCTGACCAGCGATAGTGACATCCAGCATGTCGATAGGATTCACTAGTCTGGTGCAGATGGTTGGTCTATCCTGGCTGAGAAGTGTCGTCCGGGCCACACCTGAAAAGGTTGGTTGAAGGGACTCACTAGCTCAGTCCAGATGTGTCTATCCTGGTTGAAAAGTGTCGTCCGGGCCACACCTGAAAAGGTTGGTTGAAGGGACTCACTAGCTCAGTCCAGATGTGTCTATCCTGGTTGAAAAGTGTCGTCCGGGCCACACCTGAAAAGGTTGGTTGAAGGGACTCACTAGCTCAGTCCAGATGTGTCTATCCTGGTTGAAAAGTGTCGTCCGGGCCACACCTGAAAAGGTTGGTTGCAGGGACTCACTAGCTCAGTCCAGATGTATCATGTTGGTCTATCCTGGTTGAGAAGTGTCGTCCGGGCCACACCTGAAAAGGTTGGTTGAAGGGACTCACTAGCTCAGTCCAGATGTATCATGTTGGTGATTGGTCGAAAGGACAGTGTCGTCCGGGCCATACCCTGACGGGTTGGTTGGAGGGATGCATTCGTCCGGTCCAAGTCACGACGATAATTATCAGAATTCACAAGACGCTGCCTTTGACGAGTAAACGATTAGATTAGTGTAGCCATGTTGATATACTGTAGCCATGTTATAGCCATGTTATTGACAGGATGGACGAGCAATAGCCCTACTGAAATAACATGCCGAAGCCCGGGGCTTCCTAAGTGAGTGGCTACTAGTGATTGAAACCTCTTCTGTTCAGATTCACGCCCGAGGACGGTCGTATGTCAGTCCGGCCGTGACGGCGCTTTGCCTAAGTCAGCGTCAAGAGTGACACATGCTTGTCACTCTAGCGGAGCGTCGTGTCGATGGTAGCGAGGCGGCCATCTTAAGAAGTACTTTGATTCGGGACGGCGCCAGCGCACCACGTCTGCGACGAATCGCTGAATATTTTGTTAACCGCAGTGTATTTTAGTTTCATTGAAGTTGATTTTGATTAAAACTGTTATTATCCTGCTGCTAGTAGTTATATTTTGTGTAATGAAGCCGACCAATGGCCCATAAATTCTTACATATCCTTTTTTCAGAAAAGCCTTGTTTGTTGTTTTGTTTTAAGAAATTTCAAATAAAATTGGCCGAAGGCACAGCCAGCCATAGTTGCCAGTTAAAGCTGAACTTTATAATATTACTGTAAAAACAGTATACCTAATTTCGTTGCAAAATGAAAAATAACCATTCCAATAATTTTTCTCTGCTGAGCCATCGCACGGAAGTATGCAAAAGAATGTCGCTGTATTCACTTCCATAACTTATCTTTAATTTGTCTGTGGTTCAATCCAACGACTTTTTGATACGGGCCACCATGTTTTCATTATGAATATTGCAGTAGAATGTTATTGAAATTGTTCTACTTAGTAGGTATATTTTCTTTTAAATAAAAACGCAATAAATCCATTTCCGGACAGCATATGTGCACACACGATTTTTTAACGTTTTCGGTTCGCAATTATCTACAGTTCGTACAGATTTGGTTGTATGCTTGGTTTGAAGAAATATTCAGTTATCCCCTTGTCGGGGCTTATAAAACTTGTCATCATAATCATCATCACAACCCTTTTTTATTTTAGATGGATTTGACCGTTGTTTAATTGTTCCGTGGGCGATGGTGAGGGCAAAAGCTATTCCCACTGTTGGGCACGGGTCTCCTCTCAGAATGGCAGCATGTCCTTCACTGTTATAGCAAGTGACATTTAATTTTTTAAATCGCACATAACTTAGAAAAGTCATTGGTACATGCCGCTTGGGTTCGAACCCTGACCCCTCGAGTGAGAGGCGAGTTCGATGATTATATTTTTTGGTGACAACTTTACTTAGGATCGGAATAAAAGAATTTTGCTGTTGTTTAATGCGATTGTTTTGAAGACCCCAACGAATTATGTTCTATTCAGAATCCTCTGTTCTGAATATGTATTTTAGATCGGTATATTTTCTTTGATACTTACCTATAATGTTTTCAGTTTCCTAAATACGAAATAACCCCCTTATATTATTATAATACCTAGTAAGTAGGGTATTCAGAAATGTCGTGGTAAATAAATTAATACGGCTCAGGTTCAGTCAACTGTACTGATCCTTTGTTTTTCAACGGTACAAACATTTCTATTGAAAAACGTCGGGGGGTCTCGTTCGTTTTATTTTGTTCGTTCGTTTTAGTTGGCGATCACAAAATGTATACATATTTCGGGTATTAGGTACCTTACTTACGGCTTTGAAAAATCTACCTATTGTACTTGTGTTTGGATCTTAACGGTGTGATCCGATTTGGACGACGTACCTACTCATATAAGGCTTTCGGAATCACCTTACGCAGGAAGGCATCCTAATTTACTTCCGGGCCGGAGTAGAGGAGTAGACGAGAAGCGAGATGTTGTTTTTTGATGTGAAACATCTTTAGGCGGAGGGCAAACCAAATTTTTGGCGTGGCAAACGTGGCGAGCGTGGCGAGCGAGGCGAATATGGAATATATATACTATACAGTTCCGACAAATGACGGTCGGAAATTATTTTATTAATAATAAATATTATAATTAAATATTTTTTTTGTTTTTTTTCCTTTTTTTGTGTTTTTTTATTATTTTTTTTTTTTTAATTTTCTTTTTTTTTTTCTTTTATGTTTTAGTTCCTGTCATAATCTGTACTTTTGTGCCTATTACTTGTACAAAATAATTTCTATGTTTCACATCTGCCAGGCGTCCCGTGACGGCTCACAATTTTTTTTAATAACCGGACAAAGTGTGTTTTAAAGACAACACAGTGCCTGGGTAGTTTTGTGACTGATCAATACGTGCGGTAGTCCAATAGGCATTCGCTCTTCATTTGTCTGCTATTCCAAAACTTGTAACCACCTATATGGGTGACCGCTAGTGGCAAAATATGGTTGACCGCTAGTGGCAAAAATTTCATGGACGCTATCGTGCTTCGGAGGGCACGTAAAGCTGTCGGTCCCGGTTGTTTTCAATGTTGGAAACAGTCGTTAAGCCTTGTCGAAGACCTTCGGGTGGCTTTAGAACATTCGACACTGGGTTGGCCACTAACCCCTCCACCAATCCGCATTGGAGCAGCGTGGTGGAGTATGCTCTAGCTAGACCTCCCACAGCAGTGTCTGTGGGGGAGACCCGTGCCCAGCAGTGGGACGTCTATGGGTCGCAGCGACTATTATTCTTGCTTTGGGTCTGGAATCCTAAATAAGTCAAAGACAAACATTAAATGGGTTATCTATATAATACATAAGACAGTGGGAGGAGCCTACAGAAGGAACGCCCGCCGCTGCCGCGACACGATTTTTCTGTTCCGTCTAACAGTCTAACAGCGCGAACTATTCTCACTATCAAACACACAACAAACCAACTGTTTTAATTTAAAAAATGCGCCGAAGAGTTAACATTAACTGATCACTGGGGTATACAATAATTCATATACAGGGTGTCCCAGAATGAATGGATAATCCTTGAGCCCCGCACAGAACAGCTCTCCAGCGCTTAGAAAAAAATATCAAAAAAAAAAATTTCCAAGTGATACCCAAAATATGATTTTTTTTAGAAAAACATACGTTATTTTAGCTTCACTTCACATTAATTTACACAACTGCCACAAATTAATGATATTCTTGGCGTTTTTGGTGTCATTTTATTCCTGATAGACTATACTACTAGAAATACATCAAATAATATAAGTATCTGTGATACTTTTTTTATAAAAAAAATAAGAACTTGAATTTTTAACATGAATTTTGATACCAAAATAATTTTGACATAGTTTGAGAGTGTTTCATGTAAAAAAAAAGTATGAAAACGTAAGTGTCCAGCTATTTTAAAAACATGCGCAGTTAATACAGATTAAATAATGGTATAATACATCATTTTATCTAATACTACTATGAAGTTATTGCTATTGAGATGCAAAACGAGTAAATACGACTAAAATTAAAAAGTTAATGTCTTAGTACATTTTAATAATAATAAAACATTTCAGGTGTCGCTGCGACCCATAGACGTCCCACTGCTGGGCACGGGTCTCCCCCACAGACACTGCTGCTGCGGGAGGTCCAGAGCATACTCCACCACGCTGCTCCAATGCGGATTGGTGGAGGGGTTAGTGGCCAACCCAGTGTCGAATGTTCTCAAGCCACCCGAAGGTCTTCGACAAGGCTTAACGACTGTTTCGTAGGAGGTAATGGAATCCCATTGGTTACAGAATGATGGCTGCCCTGCATATTATGGTACAAACGTCCGGGCTTATTTAAATGCCACGTATCCAAACAAATGGATTGGTCATTTGGGTCCTATTCTGTGGCCTCCTCGATCTCCAGATTTAAACTGTCGGGATGTTTTTTACTGGGGCTGTCTAAAGGAAGAAGTGTACTCGAAAACAATTTCAAATGAGGAATTACGCAGCCGTGTTCAAGAGGCCGCTTCAAAAATAAATGAATGACTCTACGCACGGTTTCTTAGTAGAGCCTATAAAAGAAGATGTCGAGCGTGTATTAGAATCGGTGGCAGACAATTTGAACACCTGTTGTGAATAAAGATTGATGTAATGTACACCTGAAATGTAGCGTCCATAGCCCAATGGCTCGCGTCGATTCAATGTGACCGAAAGAGTTAAGCAACGACGGGCGCGGTCGGTTTGTGGATAGGTGAGCGCTAGTGGCAAAATTTCACGGACGCTACCGTGCTTCGGAGGGCACGTAAAGCCGTCGGTCCCGGTTGTTTTCAATGCTGGAAACAGTCGTTAAGCCTTGTCGAAGACCTTCGGGTGGCTTGAGAACATTCGACACTGGGTTGGCCACTAACCCCTCCACCAATCCGCATTGGAGCAGCGTGGTGGAGTATGCTCTGGACCTCCCGCAGCAGCAGTGTCTGTGGGGGAGACCCGTGCCCAGCAGTGGGACGTCTATGGGTCGCAGCGACACCTGAAATGTATTATTATTATTAAAATGTATTAAGACATTAACTTTTTAATTTTAGTCGTATTTACTCGTTTTGCATCTCAATAGCAATAACTTCGTAGTAGTATTAGATAAAATGATGTATTATACCATTATTTAATCTGTATTAACTGCGCATGTTTTTAAAATAGCTGGACACTTACGTTTTCATACTTTTTTTTTACATGAAACACTCTCAAACTATGTCAAAATTATTTTGGTATCAAAATTCATGTTAAAAATTCAAGTTCTTATTTTTTTTATAAAAAAAGTATCACAGATACTTATATTATTTGATGTATTTCTAGTAGTATAGTCTATCAGGAATAAAATGACACCAAAAACGCCAAGAATATCATTAATTTGTGGCAGTTGTGTAAATTAATGTGAAGTGAAGCTAAAATAACGTATGTTTTTCTAATAAAAATCATATTTTGGGTATCACTTGGAATTTTTTTTTTTTGATATTTTTTTCTAAGCGCTGGAGAGCTGTTCTGTGCGGGGCTCAAGGATTATCCATTCATTCTGGGACACCCTGTATATCAAACGTAGATAGATATATAAACGTAGGTTGATATATAATTGAAGGTAGATTTATATTAATAAATAAAATGTAACGGTAAGCTGTATAAATAAGCGGTGACACCAGTGGCTATCGAACTCGCCTCTCACTCGAGCGGTTCGGGTTCAAACCCCAGCGGCACGCACCAATGACTTATATAAGTTTGCGATTTAAGAAATTAAATGTCACTTGCGGACACAAGGACGGTGACGGACACATCGTGAGGAAACCTGCATGCCTGAGAGCTCTTCATAATGTTCTGGGTGGCATGTGAAGTCTGCCGTTCCGCACTTGGCCAGAGTGGTGGACTAAGGCCTAATCCCTCCCATTCTAGGAGGAAACCCGTGCCCAAAATTGGGACAGAAAGGGTTGTAATGTTTGGCATATATTGTTGCCATTGAAACTCTTTAAACCACTCTCAATTTCGAAGCAATACATCATTATTTAGACCCCAACAAACTGCCATGATGCTGTGCTCCACGCTGTTGCTGGTAAACTAATATCTTTTATCCTGCTGGATAAAAGATATTTTTTATAACAAACGCAGAAATATGTTTGTGGTCTGCAGCATGCGGCACTGTCAACAGATTTCTACTGTCCCGGTCGCAGCTTAAGTGGATGGATGACCGCTTGTGGCAAGCTTTTTAAGATCCTACTTTATGTATCGCTGCGACCCATAGACGTCCCACTGTTGGGCACGGGTCTCCTCTCAAAATGGGAGGGATTAGGCCTTAGTCCACCACGCTGGCCAAGTGCGGATTGGCAGACTTCACATGCCTTCGAGAAAATTATGAAGAACTTTCAGGCATGCAGGTTTCCTCACGATGTGTCCTTCACCGTTATAGCAAGTGACATTTAATTTCTTAAATCGCATATAACTTAGAAAGTCATTGGTGCGTGCCGCTGGGGTTTGAACCCGGACCGCTCGAGTGAGAGGCGAGTTCGATAGCCTGGGCTGTCAATGCTTAACTTCGATAGCCTGGGCTGTCACCGCTTAACTTCGATAGCCTGGGCTGTCACCGCTTAACTTCGATAGCCTGGGCTGTCACCGCTTTATGTATGTGTGATATCAAACGAGCTTGCAACATCCACTGCCACAACTGTAATTAATTCTGAACAAGACTCTAATAGGGATTAGGATATTGACTAGTTAGCATAAGATCATTATTTGATTAGTTGATGTCGTGCCATGTGTACGAGGAGACTATGAGAGTAGCTGCCTGCGTGTACAGTTGCCTTTCGCGCATCTGCAGCTATTGCGGTGCTTTGAGGATCAGGCTGAGTATACAATGGAAGCACTTGGTGAAAGCGAGGCAGTGTGAGAACAGGTCCTACACGTGTTCCTTTTCCTCCGCAGTGCACAATAATTTCACTGACCTGCAAACAAAACACTGATACAGAGTTGTGACGAGCCCCTTATACGTATGCAACCAGCGTTAGACTTTTATGCAACTCAGCAGCCGGCGTCTGTTATCCACGAGCGTGGGAACGCTATAGCTCTCACGGGTCGCATCGGACACTCTCCACATTGGAGCTGGCACATTGGTGCCAGCTCTCAGCAGTTTTCAGCTTGCCTCAAATACCTACCGAAAACACTTGTCCAACGCCTCTCCTATTATACCCCAACACGGAACTGCAGACCTGGCTGGTGAGTAGCGGGACAAAATCAACCCCTATGCAAATTTAAAAAAAAAAAATATTTCCATTTTAAGTGATTTGTGATTGTGTGATTTAACCAATTAATTGTCACTTGTAATGTAACGGTGAAATGTTCTCGAAGACATGTGAAGTCTGCCAATCCGCACTTGGCGTGGTGAACTAATGCCTAATCCCTCCCATTCTGAGAGGAGACCCGTGCCCAACAGTGGGACAAAGAATGGGTGGGGTGGTGGCCATTAATTCCCAGGATAAAAATGAGAAAAATGTACGTAGGTACGCTGTATTTTGTTTACTTATTCAGTATTTTTCTTGCCCGAAAAATATAATTACTTAATTCAAGGTAAATTCAATGTTTTAATTTTAAAACAACGATATTTTACTGTTATAGCTTTATTCGTAGTGCTTTGATTACATTTTGATTTAGTTTTCTGATTATAATTCTTGATATTATTTAGGCTCTAAAATCTTTTAAAAATACTGGTACCATGTTAGTACGAGCCACCGGCTCAAAGTATTTTATGTATCACCCATCCACAGACCGACCGCGCCCTATGTTGTTTGACTCGGTAGACCACTTCCTTCAGATCGACCGTGTTGGACTACTATTGCGGAGTTTCTTAATATTCTCTAACACATATTTATGATTGTTTGCATATCACATTCTGCCAGCGTAAACAAACGAGAGGTTGCAAGAATGTTATCACAGGAAAGGTTATATGTATATTATTATGATACATCATCATCATAATCACCCTTTAGTGATTCACTGCTGGACATATACCTCTCCATTGCCACTTCAACGTACTAACTCTGCGAACTATGTCAGTGAGATTTGCTCGTCTACGGATTTCATCATTTTTGATTCGGTCGCGTAGCGAAATTCAGAGCATAGTTCTCTCAATAGCGCGCTGAGTGACTCTGAGTTTGTGAAATAGGCCGAAGGTAAAGGACCACGACTCGGAACCGTAATTCATCACACACACATTGCTCGAACACTTTTGACTTCAGGCACTGAGGTACGTACGTATATTGGATGTCAAGATATATATGCCTTAATTTCCGTTGCCCAGCGGAGTTGGATTCTGCGAGTGACCCCTTTCTCGAAGTTGGATTTACCCATCTGGACGGCCTGTCCTAGGTAAATGTACCTACTCGTCGACGAACTCGAGAGCATTTCAGTAGGTAGGTATGTTAAATGTACTCTGGCAGTGCCATCTACAACTACTGTGTCCATGTTCATTTCATACCCACCCTTTATGAGGTACCTTGCGTGATGTCATCCATGGAATGGGATTATGGCAAAGAAAAAAGTTTTTACATTTGTATATGGTTTTATTTACATTTTTTTTTCTTTTTACAATTTGTCGGCAGCAGTTCTCAAACAATTATTTTACCTACCTACTATTGTACTTATCCTATTATATTATTATTTATTAGGAAGGATCCTGCGGTAGCTCATTTAAAAATATTGGCGTTACACATCTCCTTTCTCTCTTTCCATAGTAGTTACTGACTTTCGGAACTATTAATCTTGGTCTATTTAAATTTAAATTACGGGCTGGGTTTGTATACTCTCTTTTCTGTTTGTATATAGACTGGTGGTGCTGCTCTAATAGTATGCTAATTTTAACTTTATACTGTATTGGTAGAATTCTACAAATTTTGAATAATTTTTCATAGTTTTTGTCAAGTGATTTTTTACTATTTTTATCAACTAAAAGTTTTAGCAATCGAATTTGTAAGTTTTTTATTTTATTTAGGTGGACTGGAAAAGTTAGACCATACGCTCCCAACCACGCTATTGACATCGAAATTTGACTAACGGAAAACATCAAATATTATCCATGCTAAATAAATTATCTATCCTAGGCATACTCGTAGGTATGGTAATTTTCTGACTGAGACAACATTTTACATCAATACAATAAATATTTGTAACAATTTAATCATTACCTAACATTTATGAGCTATTTTATTAAATTACACAAAAAAAACCCTGCTTAGATCTAACATGAGACGGATACATTTATTTATCCCCTAGGGCATACCTATATTCACTGAGTTAAATATACTAGAGAAGCAAACCTCATCAGAATGCCTCAAATAAACCGTAACCACTTTTTAAACGCGACGACGTAGCTTTGAAATCACTAAACATTTGAATGTAAACATATATCTGTCTCACTTACACAAGTCACAATAACAATACCGTCGCGAAGATTAGACAAAGATCGCAATATTATTATGCAATGACGGGATTCGGCGTGTCCCGCCGGGTTGCCTACCCATGCGAAGTTTTACCCAATTTTTTAAGCCATAGAAAAGTTTTAATACTAAATTAAATTAACTTTAAAATATTTGAATTACATATGTATTTCTTATTGAATGAATTAGAAGGCTGTAAATAGAATTTTGATGATATGAAATTAATGAAATCATACTCCGCTTTATAACATAAGTTTTGTATACAATTGCCTTTTAGACTCTTTTTTGTAAGTTTGAGTAAATAATTTGCTTTCGTAATACAATCTTATTTTTAAATAATTAGGATAGGATAGGGATCTTATTAAAAATGCAATAATCTTACCCAAGGTTTGAAAATTACCTAAAATATTCTTTACATCGCGTGCGCTGCGAAAATTATTGATGATAGAATAAAATAATGTACTACGACTTTGCAGAACACATAATTATTTACAAAAAGTGTCGGTCCAACTACTGTAGTTATGTCACTATAAATACTTTTTTACATTTTAAAAGTTGATAAAAGTGCCGACAATAATCAAACCATTATTATTCAACGTAAATGAAACTAAAGTAAACGAAACTATTGTTATGTCTAATTCCACGCGAGCGAAGCTGCGGGCGTCCTCTAGTTTACTAAAAAAGGGAATGATCAACTAGTATTGAGGATAATATGTGATCTCCCGGGTGTATCGCAAATTCTTTTAATATTTTGTAGGAAGCCAGTCTCTTTTATCAATAATCGAATTATTTCCACCAATTTATCACGGCGTGCTGCATCTTTAGGCACACTGCAACGTTGTTATTATTTTAAAAAAAATTATTCACTTATTCCTTATATTACAAATTCTCCCAGAATTGTGGAGATCTAAAACTAAGTTTTTAGTGGTCACACTGAACCTATTTTTCTGCATTTTTACGTTGATGTAAATACAGAAACAAAAAATTACGTGTGGAAAGTTCCAGTGGTCTTATTATGTTTTTGTGATCTTGAATCGCACTATTTCACTGTGCCTTTGCCCATTTTGAAGATATTTTTTGACAGTACAACTCGGCCGGCGTCACATAGAGTACTGAACTGACGTTAGCTACGATTGGAATCACAGAGTACAAAAGCTAGTTTTATATAACTGAAAATTGGAATTCTCTCGGTGGAATGCTTCGATCAATAAAACCGCTCCGGTATATGTTCTACTAGCTTTTACCCGCGGCTCCGCCCGCGTGGTCAAAGGGAATTAACAATGAGTTGTTTATCATACATGACACATTTGTGGTGGATGAATAGTGACAGTTCCACGATTAAAAGATACTTAGAGGAACCAGAGGTAATGCTGACCGCAGATAAAGTGTACGTAAACTGACTTACTGGAGCTTTAAGCTAACTTCAATAGAAGTGTGCTGGGGAAGATTGATGCAGGATCCACCGATTCTGCTTACGTGTACAGGCAATACTAACGCGGAGAACACATATAAGGTGTGATTTTTTTCTTTTGAAGTGTTTCCAGCCATACACGGCTTGGGACACAGAACAAAACACTATTTTAATATGCTACTGTAGACGATATTATATGTCTTTCCATTTGGGGATAGTACAATAATAGATTCTGGGCATTGGACACATGCTTCAGAGGACACTCTTTGAAGGCTGGACTTCCGTTTGCAAGGCATAATAAATCAAATACAATACAGAAAAACAGCAATACAGAAACACTAAATAACTAACTACTACTAACTTACTAACTGTACTGCTAACTTACTAACTACTACTAACTAACTAACTACTAAACTAAAAACTACTTTAAGGCAAAATATAAAGCAGTCTAAATATACAAATACAACTCAAAATCCATTTAAAAAAAATTATATCTTAAGTAATTACGTACTACTAAGTAATAACTATTACTAACTAATTAAAGTACCTACTAACAAACTATTTAAAGTAAAAAATAAAGCAAATTCTAATAACCAATACCAATTCAAGAAGAGAACCAAAAACAAAATTAAAGCGTATGTTCCTTTACCATATTAATTTTAAACCATAACAACAATTTATCCAGCGCGAATTCAAAATTCAATACAATTTATTTGTTGCCTATAACTTTATTAATTTAAATGTATCATTTGTTAGCGAATTTCAGAACTTGCAAATGAATTTTACTAACGCCATCTATTGACAACATCCGGAACTAAATATCTAGCAAATAACAAAACATCGATATATTCCCATGGGGATGTTTCAACGCGGTAAAAAGTTGCCTACGTCACTCTCCACCCTCCTCACTATCTCCACACACAACAACCATACCATTTAATAGCTTCGTTGCGACGTGAAAGCCGGACAAACAAACAAACACACTTTCCCATTTATAATATTATATAGTACTAGCTTTTACCCACGGCTCCGCCGCATCTAGCAAATAACATCGATATCTTCCCATCGGGATGTTTTACCGCGGTAAAAAGTAGCCTACGTTACTCTCCACCCTCCTCACTATCTCCACACACAAAAACCATACCATATAATAGCTTCGTTGCGACGTGAAAGCCGGACAAACAAACAAATAAACAAACAAACACACTTTCACATTATATTATATTATATTATATATTATTATAAATTATAAATTACAATTATATAGTATGGATGTCCGCGACCACGGTGATAGGCGATGGCGTTTGTGGCGGAGCGGCGGTGGTAGGAGCTGTAGACATGGCTTCCTTGTCGTGCTCGTAGATGCAACTGTCAACAGAAAAGTTGAAATTAATGGATGGCAATGGATCAAATGATAATTATTTATTCTCTAGTTTAACTTTATACATCGTTTACGTTACGTTAACCATAAGGTACGCACAGAGGCGTGTCAAAAACCTTTTTTCTAGTTATAGTTTGGGTCTTGTAATTATAGTTGGTGAGCCTATTGCCATACACCGAGCATAAATTCAAACTCAGTACTACTGGAAATCAAGTCAGAAAAGTCCAGTAAGCCCGCCCCAGGATTCGAACCCAGGACCTCCAGCTCAACAGACGCAACACTGGACCAACGGGGCAGGTAACGGTCTAATAACTTCAGGATTATTCAACAACAGTCTTGTAAAGTTCTTAGGTATAATGTTATCATTTTTTTTATATAGGATCGCATAGGATCTGTCTGAAAACTAAATGATACCAATATACCTGTTGATTAAGTGGGCTTCCTTAAAACATCTGACCCCCATGTTATGTTTAAGCAATAATAATAACCATCTCCTCTTTCTCATCAACCATAATTTCAATGCATTGCAATTCATTCTCATTAAAAACAGAATCGTACTTTTGTCTATAGCACATATTATTATTTAAACTATTTAAATATAATACTTATAATATACTTATAATAATATTTATGTATAAAGTTATGTGTATAATGTACCTACCACTATTATAGAAAAGCTTTATTTATATACATAAATTATTTTTTTAGCTTTAATTCTGAAGTTTCAATAGTAACATCTAATTATTTCATAGCTATTCAGATCATTTTATTCATAGTAGTGTTATGCTCAGAGTGTCTGATGCTCACTACAATCTGCTTCATTACTGTTTATTGATATACTTATCTGTATGTCCAACATAAATATTTACTAAAGGGATAAAAACAGACTGACAGCCTCGCAAATGACAATTCTCTTGCATTTTCACAGAATCAGTCGTGAATATCTTATCTTATTCTGGGTTAACTGTGAACTTAAATAAGCTTCAGGGTCTTTTATTCCAAGAAGTAACCCACGCTGGCTGTTGTAATATCGAGTGAGTGATATCTACAAATTTTAAGTTATGGAAGGTCGTCTTCTAAGGTAAGCTTACGCCCGGTTTCTGAAAGGCTGATCAACAGAAAAATTAACTAATCGACAGTCAAATTCTTGTTAAGTAACATTTGGGTTGCTAGAAGGTTAATCATAGATCAGATTTGATCGGCTTGTCAGTTGACAAGAAAGTCAAATCATGCGCCAGAATCCTATGTCAACCGCAATTTTGAGTTTCTGAAATGCTTGTTACGCGATAAAAGTTAACCGAATGTCAAATCAAATTAATCATAGATTACTAAATTTTTCTCTGATCAACGCTTCAGAAATCGAAATTGATTTGAAAGCGCTGTTATGTTAACAGAGCTGTTAGTTGATTTGAATTTTGATCAGCCTTTCAGAAACCGGGCGTTAGTCTTACAGTCCTGGTGGCATACCTACGCACGCTGTCTAGTTAAATCTATGGCACGCTGACTTTCTAAAGTTACCTTGCTGTAGCCCATCCCATGTTAGTTGAAGATGCATGGGCTACAGAACTTAGCACAGAAGCATCTACAACAAAATAAGTAATTAATGTTTTGAATTATTAAAATAGGATTAGGACCCTTTGAAAAACAGATGAATATGATGTTAGATAATGATTATTTCTCAATGAAAATGAAGTTAATGATTATTGGTCAATGAAAATGCTTGCAATTTAACAAACGTAGAATCTTTCGATGGCTGATGACATGAGATCAATGAGATGCATTGTTTTGATCGGGTTAGTTAACTAGCTACATATAATGTAGTTAACTATTAATAATTTAAATATATTAAATAAACATGTACGCATATATTTAAACCGACATATTATTATGTATGGAGTACTGAGTTAAATATAATAAAGTATGTAATATGAATGTCAATTTTCGAGTTTCTCATGACAATGTATATCAAACGTTTCATCATTGAATTAGAAACAAATAATAATAATAATACCAGATACATAAATAATAATAACTTCTGGTTATATATCATTCACATTTTAATAATAAACCCCTTCGATCAATGTCGCAGCGATACTCCTTTTCCATTAAAACTGGAGTCGCAGGATGTCTTGTTAAAATTTAAAAGACGGTTATTTAGAACTAAGAAATTGATTTCCTTGACAACTTCATATCAAGCTTGTCTTTGTTTTGTACAAAAGTTACCGAGACTGAGGAGTGCATGGAGGTGAGATGTTATTATGAAAAGCCGTTGAATGACGGGAATATGCTAGAAGTTGCAAGGACATGATATAGCTATCATGGTATATTGAGTATGCATACCATGATGACGAGGTGATGAAGGTAGGTAGTACTAATCTAACTCTAAAGAAAATTGTAATCCTTTAAGGTTTGTGTGTCTTAAAGTTCTATTTTTTATTTTATTTATTCTGATATTCCAGAAATCGTGATACCACACTTTTACATTTTAAACGACATGTTACTTAGCTTAGCATTAGATTAGTACAAAACCTCCCTACTTTTATCACTTTTGGATGCTCAGAATACAGAAAAAAATGTCTTAAGAATTACACATAAGTGAAGCCACAAACAAATTTCGAAATTGGAGTTTATTAGTAGGCGAACTTATTTTTCTTTGGATATTTCGGCGCTTAATTTTACGCGGAACTTAGAGAGAAATAATGTTATAATATGCAGTACCAAAATTTCGAGATAGAGTTAAGGACAGCTAAGATTGGCGGGTGTGCGGCGTAACAGTGCAATTTCATCAAAGTTCTATGCTTCTGACATTTTCTGTATTCTGTCTGTGGCTTCATTTATAATTTTTTTGATCTAAATGTTCCAAAAAATTATAAATTACACATTTACATTACAGAACTTATTCAATAACACAAGTAAGCATGGATTATATATTAATCACGCACAGCCATATTACCTATTTCAAGTGATATTTCATATTGAATAATCCTTATTATGAGATTAATTTTGCTCCGATAAATAGGAAACATTACAAAAATTTAGTCTTTAAGAGAAGGTGTTTTACAGCTAGCTTCCAATGAGCAAATTACACTTGACAAACTGCAGAGCACATGCCATCATGGATTAAAATAAAACCCAGTGATTGCCAAAATCGACCTTAATGCATTTTTTCAATTTTAAGTTTGAACGTTGAGGCTCCATCAAAGCTGGTATAGATGCGGTAACAAGGAGCTCTGCGGATCAAATCTTTGATGCAATTTTTTGTGGCAGCACTTCTGGTGCAGGACAAATCGTGTCGACCTGATCTACGCTAAGGTCACATAGGCAGTGGTGAGTCCCGCAAACTTTCGCTCAACGGCGAATATCAACTGCCTTTATAATATTGTACCGTCTAAAATACTTCCCAAATTATTGGAAGGAAGTGGGTGCGGCGCGAATCATTACTGGAAACAGATTTGAAAAAGATTTTGTTTGCTTTCATTTTCAGCCGCAAGAAAAAAAGCTATTATTAGATCTTTTCAAATGATATCTGTATGTCTATAAGATTTGCTAAGAAACATTTTGTTAAATTTACTATTTGATGGCACCGATTAGAACTAATTAAATTATTTCAAAAGTTTTAGCTTAACTACCAAGATATTCCAAAACTTGCGTTAGTTTCGGAGTCTTTGAATTTAGCAAAGAAAATTCGTGTTATGTTTAAGTTTACATAATAAAAACATAATAATACTTACTCGTTGTCCGTTGAGTCCGAATCCACGGAGCTAGCAAAACGGGTTGGACTTGGCTTCCCGTTGACGCTTATGATTTCTAGTTCTTCCTCGTGTATCTTCGGGACGGAGGTTGTAGACGGGTTGTTGACGGGGGATTGTTTATTTGCCACCTGTTTGATTCTATGTGGGGACATTTGGGGTGATGTCTGTTGGGACTGGTGTCTGACTTGAGGACACGTAAAGCGACATTCATGGGTACTGGTAGAGGTCTGGTTGGCCTGGTAATATCTATCGAGTGTCTGTTGGTAAAAAAAGGGGATCAAACAGGTGCAAATAGTTCTGTTGGGGGGTGGGGGGATGGGGTAAATGCTGTGCCTGCGGAAAAACAAATTATTTATGAGCAATAGAATCAATTCCTACTTCATATTCAAAAAAGCACAAGCTTTTTTCTAATTCCTAATTCTAATAACAAAATATAGTATATAATATCGTTCTTAATTCTAATAACAAAATATGTATAATAAATATCAACAAAAAAACATCTAAAAACATAAATGAGGTATAATACAGGTATAATACACAATAACATTCTAATTCGATAAATGAAGTAGAAAAATGTAGATAGGTACTAGTAGAAAAAATATAGATACTAGTAATAATAAGCATTCTTAAAGTGGCACGTCATATTTAGTCCACGGAATAATTTTACCAACATGTTCAGTTTCACGTTAATGAAGTGAATGTGCCATTTTCCAACTCTATGAAGGTACCTAATATGATTTATTATACTAGAGATAGATTGGCAATAGAAACATCAAAGCGAGACCAAAACTATTACACGAGTATGCGTGTAATGTGCATGTGTGCTGTAAGCGGTTGTCGATATTACATGAATTTTTGAAATATGGTTCTTGTTTAGAAATACAACATTTTTTTTTGTGACTATTTTTCCAAGAGTATTATACCATTTTGGAATGGAACGTAAATTTGTTAAATTTTTTTAGAGAAAACAATGATTTTAACTGTTTATTGTGTGAAAACTACAGACATTATAGGAATTTTAAGATTTGTAGTGGATACTACTTAGGTCACCGATACAAAAAAAAAGTCATTTGTTGTCGAGTGAAATACTGTCGAAGAAGTTTGGTTCTACTGCAATACACATCAATTTCTACAACAGTTTACAAATAAAATTTTTGAAACCTATATAAGTCAAAAACTCTATAACTCGAATTTTTTGGCGTCTCCCTTGATGTTCGACTTATAGAGGTTCTACTATTATTGATACCTTTGGTATAAGAATAAGTAGTCTATCGAACAAGAATTTATGATATATTATTTTACTTCCCGCACTTTCGAAATGAGTGGGTGAATAGAGTGGGTGAATACACAGTTTTCAGCAGCATAGCAGCTGTTTACAAAGTATTTTTTACCTATATATATATATTTTTAAGATTCAAGATTCAAATTATAATCATTATTCTTTAAATCTTACGAAGATACTAAGAAATGATTTCCCGTTAACGTTACCTTATGAAATATATTATTTAAAATATGATACAAAAGCCCATGTAATGATATTGTTGCTAATTTGGTCATTCTTATTGAAGAAAAGTAATCTGAAATGAATTCTGCTCAATTATATTGAAGAATGACCAAATTAGCAACAATATCATTACAATCATCCTTTTGTATTATATTTTAAATAAATTCATTTCAGATTACTTTTCAAAATATATAAATATATGTGCCTATATAATTATATGACGAAAACTTACCCCATAGAAGTTGAAGGAATGGACAAAGGCGAAGGTGACATTTCTATGAACTCCCTCCTGGTTCGCGGCATACTCCTAAAAGGAAAGAATCATTTGATAACTTATGTATGAATATGCGTCTTAAATAGTTAAGATAGTCAAATCGTTTTATTTATAATAAAATAAAAGTTAAATAGATATACTTCATAAGTTCTTTAGTGTAAAGAAGAAGTAAAGGAAATCGCTGGCGAGTTTAGAGGTCTGTATCTCATAGTCAAACTGACTAGTAATGGAAGTACGAAAAAATATTAATTTCTTTGACAAAAAAAGCACTGTACATAACATTAGTACAAGAAATAAGGATAAATTGATTGTACCTAGCTCTAGACTAAGTAAAGTATCAAAATCTTTTATGGGGAACTGTGTTCGCTTCTACAATAAAATACCCGGAAATATTACTTGTCTCTCAGAGAATAAATTTAAGTCTTACATTAAACAAAACCTCCTTAATAAAGCTTTCTATAAAATTAATGACTACTTGAACGATAGAAATGCTTGGTGCGATGTATCTCTAGCTCCACTTGTTCAATATTAATGTAATGTGATCAAATTATAAAAATTGTAAATTTTGAAAAGAGTAACTACCAAGTTTCTTGCCGTGTTCTTCACGGTAGCATCAACTTTGTGAACCGGCGGTAGATAAAAAATGTTATGACGTTCATTAAGCATATACAAAATACCATATAATGAAAAATAAATGAATCTGAAATTTGAGTTGTAGCTTCTTTTATTTTACTATCACGTCGTGAAGTTTTTTTTTTATCACTCTTTTACTTCCCGCACTTTCGAAATGAATGGGTGAATAGAGTGGGTGAATACACAGTTTTCAGCAGCGTAGCAGCTGTTTACAAAGCCAATTTTTTATTTTTTAAGATTCAAATTTTAATCATTATTCTCTTTAAATCTTACGAAGAAACTAAGAAATGATTTCCCGTTAACGTAACCTTATGAAATATATTATTTAAAATATAATACAAAAGGATGATTGTACTGATATTGTTGCTAATTTGGTCATTCTTCAATATAATTGAGCAGAATTCATTTCAGATTACTTTTCAAAATATACAAATATATGTGCCAATATAATTATATGACGAAAACTTACCCCATAGAAGTTGAAGGAATGGACAAAGGTGAAGGTGACATTTCTATGAACTCCCTCCTGGTTCGCGGCATAGTCCTAAACAGAAAGAATCATTTGTTAACTTATGCGTGAATATGCGTCTTATAAAATCAATTAATTATTTTGTCAAATCAGACAAAAAAGGATAAATAGTTAAGATAGTCAAATCAGTTTTATTTATAATAAAATAAAAGTTAAATAGATATACTTCTTATGTTCTTTAGTGTAAAGAAGAAGTAAAGGAAATCGCTGGCGAATTTAGAGGTCTGTATCTCATAGCCAAACTGACTAGTAATGGGAGTACGAAAAAATATTAATTTCTTTGACAAAAAAAGCACTGTACATAACTTTAGTACAAGAAATAAGGATAAATTGATTGTACCTAGCTCTAGACTAAGTAAAGTATCAAAATCTTTTGAAGAAAAAAATAGAAATAAAGGAAATCGCTGGCGAGTTTAGAGGTCTGTATCTCATAGCCAAACTAATGGAAGTTGTAGCTTCTTTTATTTTCCAATCACGTCGTGAAGTTATTATTTTTATCATTCTTATATCACGCCTGATAACTCATGAGTAGGTATTATATTATTTTAGTGACGATTATTGTCAGTGGGTGCATTTTAATTTTTATTCCGTCTGTTACACCTACACTATTAATTTATACTATTACTAGCTGACCTGGCAAACGTTGTTTTGCCAATCATAATTGAAGGAAATTATTAAAAATAAAAATCGCGATGGAAAAATAGGGGTTGACATCATAAAAAAATAAAAATTTATCTAAAAAAAAAAAAAAATTAGGGGTGGACTACCCTTAACATTTAAAGGAATGAAAAATAGATGTTAGCCGATTCTCAGACCTACTGAATACGCATAAAGAATTTGGTAAAAATCGGTAAAGCCGTTTCGGAGGAGTACTATAACTAACATTGTGACATGGAAATTTTATATATTAGATAGTGACGATTATTGTGCATTTTAATTTTTATTCCGTCTGTTACACCTACACTATAAATTTACACTATTATACATATTTTTAAAATGAATGTATTTACAATAGTATCATTTACAGACGATACTAACCAGCTAAATAAGAACCAAAGTAGTTTAGATCTCCTTGCAGTCCTGATCTGGCACCTTGTGACTTTTTTTTTTATTCCCTAAATTAAAAAATCACCTGAAAGGAATACAGTTTTCATCGCCGGAAGACGCGGTAGCAGCGTTCAAGAAGGCCGTTGAAGAGGTTTTTTAACATTTAATTAAAATATTTGTCCATAGAAGTTACTTTATTCGCTGCGTTCCATAGACGTCCCCCTGCTGGGCACTCTCTCTCTCTCTCTCTCCCACAGACGCAGCTGCGGGAGGTCTAGAGCATACTCCACTACGCTGCTCCAATGCGGATTGGTGGAGGGGTTAGTGGCCAACCCAGTGTCGAATGTTCTCAAGCCACCCGAAGATCTTCGACAAGGCTTAACGACTGTTTCCAGCATTGAAAACAACTGGGACCGACGGCTTTACGTGCCCACCGAAGCACGGTAGCGTTCATGAAATTTTTGCCACTAGCGGTCACCCATCCACAAACCGACCGCGCCCGTCGTTGCTTAACTCTTTGGATCAAATTGAATCGACCTGAGGCATTGGGCTATGGACGCTACGTCCTACGTTACTTTATTAGTTTCTCAAAACTTTCTGAGTGTCCCACGACTTCCACGATACTACTCTACTCTACTCTATTCTATTCTATTCTACTATCGCCAGAGTCCCATACAATATATAGAATTTAAAGTATGGACAACATTTCAAATTTTGAGTAACGTCTATCTATCTAAGTAAGGTCTATCCTACACAAAAACAATAGGTTCATATAAATAAAAATAAAAAAGGTTAGTAAAAAATTTATTAAAATCAACAAATACATAACTTATAGCAAAATATAATAAATATCAACAAAAAAAAAACATCTCAATAACATAAATGAGGTAAGTCATAACAACACAAAAACATTCTAATTCGATAAATGAAGTAGATAAAAGGTAGATACTGCTATTAATAAGCATTCTGAAAGTGGCACGTCATATTTAGTCCACAGAATAATTATACTAACATGTTCAGTTTCACCTAAATGAAGTGAATGTGCCATTTTCCAACTCTATGGAGTTGGAAAATGGCAGTAGCAAGGTAACTTAATAAATGTAACTTAGTAAAATAATACTGCTATTAATAAGCATTCTGAAAGTGGCACGTCATATTTAGTCCACAGAATAATTATACTAACATGTTCAGTTTCACCTAAATGAAGTGAATGTGCCATTTTCCAACTCTATGGAGTTGGAAAATGGCACTAGCAAGGTAACTTAATAAATGTCATAGATTTATTATACTAGAGATAGTTTACCAATAGAGACATCAAAGCGAGACCAAAACTTAATAACACGAGTGTGCGTGTATTGTGCATGTGTGCTGTAAGCGGTTGTCGATATTACGTCATTCTCTATAGAATTGATGTGAGAATTACTAGAAATTTACGTATTTGATAGCATTTTATATTAAATTCCCATTCGAATTATATATTAATATATTAATATCTCATATTATTACCCATCCATTTAATAATAAAAATTTATTCTAAGTTCTCAAACAATGCAACTGGAGAATAAAATATTTCAATCGTACTTACATACTCGTATGAAATGTATTTTAATTCTGTGGATTTTCTTTCATAGTGAGAGATGGTACTGCACACGTAGCCATAATTATTTACGTCAAATTCACACCAAATGTGCGATTTCAACGTCAGATTTAGAAAATTAAGCAAAATTTGTTTCGTTCACAACTTACGTTGAGCCAATACAAGCCTATAGCGTGTACGCAAATTTTTATGGTCTCACCTATCTATCTCGCTCTAACATATGAGTATCTATGTTCTTTCTCTTTCACATTGCCAATCTATTTAATATAATAAATCTATGACAAATACCCTGTTTTTACTTTGATTCTAACAATGACATTTTATCTTATTCTATGTCGTGCAACCTTGCAATAAGGAAATTGGAGTTACTACCAAATACGGTAGGTATTTGGTAGTAAAATAACTATGCTCGACTAAAATTTGTTCACATTAATTTAAATCGAGTTCCTTTTCCATCTTATGGAATATTTAGATTTTGGGAGTGAGAAATAGGAGTGACACAAGACTGAATGTAATTTTTCTTCAAATTACTCGGCTCAAATCGGTAGCAATTTACATCAGCGTGGGCGTCGGTGTTGACGGAGTTACAATTAATTTGTTGTCTATTTGTTAAAAGTCATACCAAAATTAGTTTATATTTCGACATTCTGACATGTTGAATTCTTTTTCTACTGTACTGTGGCTTTACTACTCCAATTTCTTTGTTGGTCACCATAGTTTTGACAGGTGGGAGATTATTAAGTATTTTTATAGGCATGCAACATTAAACATATGCGGACTTTAGAGCAGACTTAAGTCTTCGTGCGGGAGGACTGTAGTCTGGGATGGGAATTTGGGATGGTGGCCACTGGTCCTTTGGCCATATATCCGTGGACCATTGGTCTCGAGTCCAGTTGTTGGACACATTCGATCGGTCTCTGGGCACTGACCTGCTGCCGGATATGTAAGGAATTCTCGACTCCTGTGGCCCTCGGGGCTCGCTCGGGTAGCTGTTAAAAAAAATGACAGTTGACATAAAGGTATTTAACATTAAAGTATACACATAGGGAAGCACCAATGATATTTTCAACTTGTATTTGTGTAAGTATGTGCCTAAATTAATCCAAAATCAGCGCTTCCATATTTCAGAGGGCTCATTAATACAACGGTTCCGGTTAAGTCAAGTCAGAGGAGGGCTTTTAACTTCCAATAATCACGATAGTTCCGATAACTCCTCGAGTTACTCTCCTCTCTCTCTCTCTCCTACTGGAGCAGTGAAGTGTTGTAAGAAATCACCCGTGTCCTGCAGTGGATAATGGAATAGTATAATAGGTTAACGGGTATACCGCATCTGTATGACTGATTAGCTAAAGATGATAATAAGAATATTAGAAAGAATCCAGTTCTAAGTGGATCATAGTTCAATAAGCTCTATACAGATTCTTGCTTAACACTATTTGCACAACACAATAAATTAAACACCTAGCAAAAAAAGATGAAGCGTTGTGTGTGATAAACATCAAAGACTAAACATAATAATGATAAAATTGTTGTAATAATCAACAAAAGTTATGAAAATCGCTGGCGAGTTTCAGAGGTTTGTATCTCATAGCCAAACTGATACTGTAATAGAGGTTATAGCTTCTTTTATTTTACTCTCACGTCGTGAAGTAATTTTTTTTATAACTCTTATTAACACGCCTGATAACTCATGAGTATTATATTATTGATTATATTAGTGACGATTATTGTCAGTGGGTGCAATTTAATTCCGCCTGTTACACTACACTATTCATTTACACTATTATATATATTTTTAGAATGAATGTATTTACAAAAGTATCATTTGCAGACGATACTAACCAGCTAAAAAAGAACCAAAGTACATAGTTTAAATCAATAGGTATGTATAAAAAGCAATGATACCGTGCGAGAGACGGGCGGGCAGCGAGTAGGGACAAGTAAAGGTTATCACTAAGTGATGGTGAAATAACTCAAATAACATAACACTAACCGTCTCACGACGTGATTTTAGCAATATAAACAATTTCAAGTACCTAGTTAAATCAAAATCTTAACCTGTTTTAAGGTACCAGGGGTGAATAGGGTAGAAACTGAGATTTTTGTTACCTACAAGACTTCGTGTTCCTGCTGTATAGTGGAACCATCTCATGCCACTTAAAAGCAATTAATTGCATCTGTTGCAAATAAATATTACCTTACAAAATCTATATAATGTCATAGCCAATGTCCTAGCTTTAAATCCATCCTCCCCAATTTTTAAGATGATTTTTACGATTTTCTCATAATATTGTTAGAGCATAATAACTATACATATTTATTTATTTATTATTATAACTAATTATATGCTTTATAACTAAATATATAATGTACATAATATAATATATCTCGCTATAACTATTTATATGCTTTATAACTAAATATATAATGTACATAATATAATATATATTATAATTAATATATATAATATATATAATATAATATATCTCGCTATAACTATTTATATGCTTTATAACTAAATATATAATATACATAATATAATATATGTACATTATATATTTAGTTATAAAGCATATAATTAGTTATAGCGAGTTATTGGGCTACAGCTCAATAACTCGCGTCAATTCAATGTGATCGGAATCTATCTAATCTATTAAACAGTAAGGATCGGATCTATTTAACAGTAAAGTTGAGAAACTACATTATTAACCCATTTTACCCGGTAATAAAAACAAATATTTTATAGTAAATTAAAAAGTAGAGACACTTATCCTGATTCATGACAATGTGGTGATTTGAAGTGATAATTATATACATATTATATTATGTACATTATATATTTAGTTATAAAGCATATAATTAGTTATAGCGAGTTATTGGGCTACAGCTCAATAACTCGCGTCAATTCAATGTGATCGGAATCTATCTAATCTATTAAACAGTAAGGATCGGATCTATTTAACAGTAAAGTTGAGAAACTACATTATTAACCCATTTTACCCGGTAATAAAAACAAATATTTTATAGTAAATTAAAAAGTAGAGACACTTATCCTGATTCATGACAATGTGGTGATTTGAAGTGATAATTATAGATAATATCTATTCCTCAAATAAAATAATTAAGCAACATAAATATGAGGTGAAGCAGAATTGAAACAATGTTTTCATTAAAACGAACGAATTCATTGCAAATACACAAACGGTACATGAACCTCAAGTCTCATATTTTTGTCACAATGGCATGGTAAACCTTTAAGTATTATTAATGTAGGTTTGGTTTTATTTTTAAACTACTGATAAATAGAATTCACTAACGAAGTCGTGGATTTTCATTTTGGTACATCGTCAAAATTATGTATTTCACTAAATTTTATAATTAAGTATAGTCTAGACATCCCGCAGCTCTGTATGTGGGTGAAACCCGTGCCCAGCAGTGGGATGTCTATGGGTGGTAGCCATGAGCTCATTCTCTATAAAAACCGTCAACAAGAAAATATTGAATAAATAAATAGAAAATAAGACTTGAGGCCCTTTATAGCACCGGTCGTCGCTTTTACTCACGATAGTGAAGTTTCATTATCGGTGGGGGTTTGGGGAACCGTGATGGTAATTCCCCGCATTGTTGTGCGACGAAATGGGCGCGGTGGATCGACAGCTCTTATTCTGGAAATATTATATCGATATTGTTCAATAATATTATCGATACCTTTAGCGGCTTGTAACGCGCCAAAAGGTACAGTTTTCATTCCAGAATAAGTAGTCTATCGAACAAGAATTTATGATAGGTATTATTTTACGTCCCGCACTTTCGAAATGAGTGGGTGAATAGATAGTTTTCATCTATAGCAGCTGTTTACGAACAAATCTAGATTCAAGATCATTCCCGAATGATTTCCCGTGAACGTTACTTATGAAATATATTATTTAAAATATCACACACAAGGATGAAGCCCATGTAATGATATTGTTGCTAATTTGGTCATTCTTCAATATAATTGAGCAGAATTAATTTCAGATTACTTTTCAAAAATAATTATATGACGAAAACTTACCCCCTAGAAGTAGAAGGCAGTTGTGACATATCTATGATCTCCCCTCCTGATTCCCTCCTGGTTCGTCGCATACTTCTAAAAGGAAAATAATCATTTGTTAACTTATGTGTGAATATACGTCTTATAAAATCAATGAAATATTTTGTCAAATTAGAAAAAATAGATCAATATTTATGATAGTCACATCGTTTTATTAATATTTAAATAAAAGTTAAATACTAAACGGATTGAATAGTTCTAGGCCTGACATATAAACGTTTATTTTATTTTTACAATACTACCCTCTTTGGGTCTATACATTATTCAATTTTCACAGTGCAAAATTTTGATGCAGTAGTATTTGTGGTTTTTAAGTTAAAGCGTGCAAAAGAGACCTAGTGTTCAGTTTTTTAAAAATGGATGAAATTGAACAACGTTCTGGTGATCAAATATCTGTTTAAAAAGGGATTAACACCGTAAGAGATCTATGATAATATGACAAAAACATTAGGGGAATCTGGGCCATCATATACCGGATAAGATAGACAATACGGTCTCTAACCTCACAAAATCCATCGAGTTTGCTCTCCATGACAAGGAGCGTGTAGTCAAGGTTCCGAACCAAAAACTATCACTCCAAGTCAGGACATTAATTCGTAAGAAAAATGCAGCTCTTAGGAGAGCTGCATTATACCCCACTCCCGAATTTTGCGCGATAGCTAACGGATTACAGCTTAAAGTCCGAGTACCGACAAGCCGTCGGTACTGGGAAGTACCTATAGATACCATTACAAAAAAAAAAGAATGTAGGTAATGAAAATATTGGAAAAATATCCAATCAATACTTACTCGAATGCGTTTACGATGCCCCTTTGATGAATTGAATGTAGCTGCAATTAATTGAATAGAATTAGTGTTTTAGTGGAATAGAATTTCGTTTATTAATTTTAGAATATAAATAAACTAGCTTTTACCCGCGGCTCCGCCCGCGTGGTCAAAGGGAATTAACAATGAGTTGTTTAACATACATGACACATTTGTGGTGGATGAATAGTGACAGTTCCACAATTAAAAGATACTTAGAGGAACCTGAGGTAATGCTGACCGCAGATAAAGTGTACGTAAACTGTCTTACTGGAGCAAATAAAAAAATATCGATATCTTCAAATGGAGATGTTTTACCGAGGTAAAAAGTAGCCTACGTCACTCTCCACCCTCCTCACTATCACCACACACAAAAACCATACCATTTAATAGCTTCGTTGCGACGTGAAAGCCGGACAAACAAACAAAGAAACACACTTTCACATTTATAATATTAGTATGGACTAGTATGGATAAATGTCATGGACATCCTCACTATCATATATAAACATTTCTTTCTACCTACATTGTACGTTATTCATAAATAATGCATTACTAATGTGGGTACATTCAGTTTAGAATGTCAAGTAAAGGGTTTTTCATTAAGAGCGCTCGAACTTTGTAATGAAATAAAACAAGCTGTTAAGTAATATTGCCTTTTTTTATGGATACAAGATAGCAAACGAGCTTACAGCACCACCCATCCGCTGCCGCCCATGACAACTGTGACTGACTTTGAACTCTCAAGAAGAAGACTCAATTAGGGACTGGGATGGTTAGTCCAATTAGTTGAGAGAGTTAATTAGAACATTTGTTGGTCAGTTCGTTAGTAGGTATGAGGTCTGAGGACTGTTAGTGATAGTTAGTCCTGTTAGTTGGTGTTAGTAAGTCCAGTTAGTACTTGTTAGCAGGAGTCTCGTTCTAAGTCAGTCACAGATGTGTTGCTACCCTTGAGGACTAAGATGGTCGCCTCTAAAAAAAAATTCAAAATTCAATTAATTTATTTCGCTATGAGGTGATTACACACGCTTAACGAAAGTCTAGGTAAAAGAAGAAGTGTAACCGGAAACCACACCTTTCCAACATTCCAACTGGACCATAATTGCTTTAAAAACAATTACTACAAGGCAAAAATGGTATTAGGTACCGTGGCGGGCGGTGGTACTGCCCCGGGGGAACTCTATGTGGAACCAATTAGGTTTTATATAAAACCAATTAGGTTTTATATAAAACCTATTTGGTTCCCTATAGGCTCTACCACCTACAATTTTATATTGTTCTAAAGGAAATTTGATGACATTATGTGTGGAATATAATTTCAGCTAAATGGCCGCCGCAACTCCGCTGTAGGTGGTGTATCCTGGTAGACCAATTTTGGGCGACATCTTCGCATAAACATAGATTTCACGTAGCCCCACACGACCTTTGTGTGGGGCTACGTGAATCGTCGTGACATCGTGATAGTCTACTAAGAGTAGTCAAGCGGTGTTAACGATCTCGGTGGCCAGTTGATGTCTCCATCACGCGAGATAACGAAGCCCTTGAACTTCTCATTCAATAAATTGAATGTTTAATGTGCAGGATGACAAGTGGCGTCCTGTGGGAGCCACATATTTGTGAGGTCTAGGCTAAACATTTGTTATAATCGTCCGATATCGGTCGCCATTGTCAGTGAGCGCAACTCCTTGCGCAACTTCAAGGAAATAAGGGCCGATGATGCCGCTGGACCAAAATCCACACCAATCAGTGACTTTTTCGGAGTTTAGAGGGACCTGATGAATCTCCAGTGGATCATCTCTCCAAATCCGGTATTTTTTATGGATTGTGGGTTCTGCAGGGCGTACATGAATGCCATAAATTAGACAGAGCATAAGCTGATTTTGTAAATAAATTTTAACGATTTCTACGCGTTGTTGAAGAGTATAGCGATCCATGGTGAAATGTCACGACTAATTATGTGTTCCCTCCAAATTTGACAGCTTTTACCTTACCAAGGCCAAGGTGGCCGCGCTATACGGTGTCACAGTTCGACCCCGAACAACCCTTCGAAAAACCCTTTACTAACTGATACGAGGGAGCGTTTTTATATTCGCGGACATGGGTGCGTTTTTATATGGGGGACAAGGGGTGGAAATAAAAAAACCAAATTATTTTTCCTTTTCAATATATTCACCTGCAATACGGATACACTTTTCAGATCTTTCAATTAATTGTTTATATCCTCATAAAAAAATATCTTCAAAATACGCCGAAACTGCCTCCTGGACTTATTATCGGTCGTATTTTTTTACCCCGTAACTCTTTTTTCATTTTTGGAAAGAGGTTATAATCACTCCGGGCCAGGTCTGGGCTGTAGGGTGGGTGATTTAAAATATCGAAGCCCACCTTATGCAAGGCAGCCAACGCAACACGGCTCTTGTGGACGGCGCGTTGTCGTGCAAAAGCAGCACACCTTTTGTCAATTTTCCCCGTCTTTTTTCTTTAATGGTTTCTTTTAGTCGCTTTAATATTGAAGCGTTGTATTCTCCGGTTATAGAAACACCTTTTTCTTTATAATCGATCAATAATATTCCTACCGAGTCTCAAAAGATCGTTGCCATGAGTTTTCCAGTTGACTGTGACACCTTAAATTTATTGGGAGGTGCTGTGCCCTTTTTATGCCACTGTATGGAGTCTTGTTTCGACTCAGGTTCATAATGATGAACCCAAGATTCGTCTCCAGTAACAATTTGACATAATACACCATCGATGTCTTCATTACAGAGCTCCAAAAATGCATGTGAACACTCTGCGCGCTTTTGCTTTTGCGGCGGCGTGAGCATTCTTGGCACCCATCTTGCACTGACCTTAGTCATGCCAAGATGATCGTACAGGATTTTAAAAATGGTTGTATCGGATACTCCGACCATTTCTGCGAGTTATTTCATTTTTAGTCGAGCATCGAGTACATTTTTTTCATCTTTTTGGATAAGTTTTGGCGTGGTCACCTCTATGCTCCTGCCGGCCTCAGATCGTCTTCAAGAGATTCCCTACCTTGTTTAAATAAACTGTGCCACTTGTAAACCATGTTTTTTTCTGGACAAGAGTCGCCGTAAACCAATGACATCTCATTCATTATGGTCGCAACCGATTTTCCTTGTTTGGTAAGGAACTTTACAACGGCACGGTATTCGATTTTTTCCATATATTTCACTTTTCACTCCCGATTATGTTGCTTGGTTGACGATAGCTCAAAGACTAATTGTCTGATAACAATGACACTTCGTATTTACACTAATTATGAGTCACTGAACCCTCTCATTCCACGAACTTAAAAACGCACCCTCGTACAAGCTCCTTAGCTTCAGCTACAAGCTAAAACATTCTTAAAAACCCACACATGGAGTTATCTTGATTGATTGAAATATAGATTGATAGATCTAGATATAAGATACTAATGTTACTTACGTTACTTTCTTGGTTTTTTTCATCCAGCTTATTGTAGTTCCGGAAACTCAGCGTCAGATGTATATGTTGGTGTAGTAGTAGTACTCCCTTTACGGAGTATAACATCAGAAATAGAGCGGCTATACGAGGTAAGTTGATTTTGTAGATTTGTTCTGTTGATAGATGTCCATTATAGTCCTGAAACAAAAGAAACATTATTAAGTAAGTGATCAACAGTGTCGAGAATAATTAATGCACTATACTTTCTCCTTTCTCTTCCTCTTTGTTTTGTTTCACCAGAATATTAAAGATTCACAGAGGTATTCTAGTCTTAAGGATTCAAGGTTTCCTAGAGTTGATTATTGATGTACGTAAATGTTTTGTTTCATCAGAATATTAGGATAGAATATAGAACATAGATTTCGACTACTTTGGTTCTACAATAATACATGAAAATAAGAAGGGAAGTTACACAGTTATTAATACAGATATTAACCCACCCACCTACTAACTAATATACATATATCAAAGATTCACAGAGATATGACAGGCCCGTTAGCGCAATCGGTAGTGGCCCTGTCTGTTGCGCCAAAGGTCGTGGGTTCGAATCCCACTCAAGACAAATATTCGTGTGACGAACACTTGAATTTGTTCTGTGTCTGGATGTCAATATTATCTATTTAAGTATGTATTTAAAAATCTATGTATGTATGTATATCAGTCTCTGACACCCACAACACAGGCTCGCGCCTACTTTGGGGTCAGATGGCCATGTGTGAGAATGTCCAAGATATTTATTTATTTATAATTTATATTCTAGTCTTAAGGATTCAAGCTTCAAGGTTTCCTAGAGTAGCTGCATTTGCTCTGCTGGTGGACATGATAAAATGTGGCGCGATATGAACAAATATACTTATCAAATGAATTTTAATCAAGTACCATAATATTCCGGTGAAATGACATAACAAAGGGAATGAAGAAAGGGAAGGTAATGTTATGAAACTTTGTCACAATAAAGGCCTATTCAAAAAGCGGAAGTTGAAACAGGACCTGGTAGCGGCTATATCCGAGCAATATGCCACCGGGAATACAGTCAACTTCGTTGTAAAGTTTCTACCAAAGAAATTGGAATTTACCAACTAATAGAAGCACGATTAAACATGTAAGAGGTTCAGATAGTGAATTATTTTTCTCACTCACGCGTACCTACTTATAGGTATGCTATATCAAGGGATGTTACTGAATTGAAATTGTCAACAAAAACAATCTAAAATCCAATATCTTTGGTTTCTAAATTTCTATCTTTCGCATAGAACAAAGCAAAGAGTAACCAAATAAGAGTAATCCACTACAACTATAGCATCAGGAAAAATATACCAATAGATATTTTCTTAATTAAATGAGCTCATATTATAGAACCAAAGTTGAGTGCAATTCAAATACAAGATGCCAGGGTGATATTTTAGTATTACCATGGACTACATTTATAGAGGACTGTCGATTTAGAACAAAATATCGGTATATCGAAAATAAATCCTCTATTTTTACTAGATGTCGCGGCATGTCACTACAAGTCTATATAGGTACAAAAAATATATCTGAACTCCACCTAAAACCCTACAGCCTATTGAATATGGATGTAACGCCCAGATATTCCCTAGATGGCGCTCTACTCTACATGATATAATAATATCATCTGTATCAACGAAAGTGTGAAGAAAAATCTTATCTTAAGTTAAGTAGTCTCTTTTTATTGTTTTTATTTTTGTTTTTTATTTTTGTTTTCCTTTGATACTGGAAAGGTAGGGGAAGGCACTATCCCTCCATAACACAGTGTAAGCTAAAATGGAGGATAGGGATCCAACTCTAAACAATGTATTTTACATTAAGAAAATAAAGATTTTTGTATTTTTTTTTTTTGTATTTGTAACTCTGTCTGTCTGTCTCGCTTTCACAGCAAAACTACTGAACCGATTTAAATGAAATTTGGGACACAGATAGTCTAGAGTACTCAAGAGCCTGTTAAATGACATACTTACATACTACATACATTCTTATGTAATTATACCTATTTAGGTTTTACGATCCGCCGTAGTCGTCGGTAGGTGAAGCCAGTAAAGCGTTAGTAATAATAGGTAGATACATAGGTCTGCAGTCATCTCTTATCATCTGCATCCTGCCATCTCTTATCAATCATCAGCTATGCCGATATATGCCATCAATGTTTTCATATGAAATAAACAGCGATGGCAGAAAAAAAAAGTCTCACGGAACAGCGACATCTCGTACTTATCGCAATTTTGGAGTTTTTTCGAGGCTACGCAGTTTTGTATGAGCATTGTCACTCTTCTTTGGTACTTAATCTATGCATAAACTATAAAAATCTACATAGCAATGACATCTCAGCCTTATGATAAAATACTTAATGAACTTTAATGTATTAACTGAATCTTACGTGATCAGGTGGTGATACAGTTGTGAATGGATGGATGGAATGGTATGGTCCTCGCGGTTTCCACCCTAAGTTAGGGTGATGTGGGGCCCCATTTTTATAAATCTTTATTTCCTGTAATTTAAATGGGTACTATGTAAATATCCACAGGAACATAATGATATATTAAAACTATTATAGCTATACATATATAAATATAAATGTTAATTATAAATAAATAATTCATAATGAGTGAGAATGAATGAGATATTATAACTCAATATTTTATTTAGATACATGATTAAAATCCAAACTATAAACTTAAGCTTAAAAATAGAAACGTGCGAAGAAAAGGAAAACCAACTTATTAAAATGAGTTAAGTAATTATTCCCCCTGGCATTGTATCTACTTGTAAGATGCTAGCAGCAATAATTTCACATGAGTAAGCCGGTAACTGCTACTATTATTTTATATTTCTCTTTATATAATTAAAACCTATAGTTTACGAGAAATTGGAAAGTTAAAATATATATAATATGTCGCGTATGTCGTCGCGCACGCACGTTAATTCTAAGTTAGTAAAATAGTTGTTGCTCAACCCGGGGATCGAATATAGGACCTTTAGGTTACCAATCACCCAATCTTCCATCAGCCTCGCCATGTCCATTTCCTCTGGGGCTTTTTCTTGAAGAATGAGTTCATCAATGAAAGCCCCTAAATATTTACTTATAATTTGCCCTATAATTTACTTATATTATTTTTATTTTAAACGGTTTTATTTTGTTTTAATAGATTGTAGATACATTTTTGTAAAATCGTTTAAACTATTTTAGTAGTTTTTTAAATGTGTTAAACGATTTTACTTCTTTAATATCTGCCCTCTCTAAAACTACAGCCCTTTTCCTTCTTGTTGTCCAAAGAAAGTTTGTCTATACCATTTTTATTTGATCTTCTAGAGCCGCATGTCGTTTTTACATTTATAGATACTATACCACCACTTGATTTCCCTGTAGTTATAATAATGCGTATAGTTTGCCAAGTTTAATCTTTGGGTTCCAATTCAACTGTTATCAATGTTACAGTCAGTATAATAACATGTAAGGTTTTATTTAAATGCTTCTATTACTGACTTTCAATCACATTTTAACACTCTGGCTCTGGAATCACTGCTGAAATAATGTTCTTACTTCTTTCTACGTGGAGAGATGTTATTTTTTCTTCGTTTATTTTTATAGCAATATTTAATAGTAGGGGAGCCCAAGAGGGGGATTTTGCGGGATACTCAAGCGCGTAAGTTTAATATACAGTGGGATACCTTGTACCCGGTTAAGTACCTCCACCAAATATGAGCCCCATATATAAATGGGGCCGTCAAGGATAAAGGATCAGATTAGTAAAAAAAAAAAATTTGTCATCAGAAATTCTTGAGCGCGTTAGATTAAGGTAGGGTGAGTTAATTACATGCTAAAAAGTGTATATTCCACTAATCTTACAATTTGAGAGTAACGTAAAGAAAGGGGAGGGCTACAAAGTTGTAGCGTAAAGAAAGGGGAGGGCTACAAAGTTGTAGCCCTCCCCTTTCTTTACGTTACTCTCAAATTGTAAGATTAGTGGAATATACACTTTTTAGCATGTAATTAACTCACCCTACCTTAATCTAACGCGCTCAAGAATTTCTGATGACAAATATTTTTTTTTTACTAATCTGATCCTTTATCCTTGACGGCCCCATTTATATATGGGGCTCATATTTGGTGGAGGTACTTAACCGGGTACAAGGTATCCCACTGTATATTAAACTTACGCGCTTGAGTATCCCGCAAAATCCCCCTCTTGGGCTCCCCTACTATAAGGTTACAATTTGGGATTTGAGTAGACCATTTTCTGTGATTAGACTTTCAGTTGTAGATTTCATGTCTTTTAATATTTCATTGACTGAGGAAATATTGTGACCAATCGTATTCATGTTTTCAGTTTGATTTTTATTGGTTCCATTAAGTTTATCCAATATTTCCTTTTTAAATTCATTCAATTTAATTCCCGATGGTAATGGTTTGTGTAATTTCCGATTTTACCATGTAGTGATAAGTCATATTTAAAGTAGATAGATTTAAGGGTACTCACCAAAAATTTATTTAACGCCGTAAAATCCAAACCGTACAGGCACAAAAGCCCTGTATCAATAGCAAAACATATGATCGCAACGAGAAGAGAAGTAAATACAGCTGCTTTTATATAAGTTATGCTACGCGGCCTGTATTTAAGATCTGAAAAAATATAAAACGTACAATATGCGGATAATTAATCTCAATTTAAAATAAGAATTTTAAAAATTGATCTTATTTATGGATCATATTGCATAATTTGTGTTTTCTTTTGGTGAAGCTTACTGTTACAGAAAAAACCTGCATGTTTTGACTCTAGTACAAACTAAATTTAGTGTAAAACACAGAAATTAATCAAGATCAAAGGCCATCAAGTATTATTTTGATACAAACCACGTCTACTATATAACGTCACACTATAAATTAGTGAGGTGACACACTCGTTTTAGTTGTAATCAAATCTATCGATAACATAACTTATCGAAAACGTAACGTACCGTAACAAATATCGACGCGCACTGACCGAACTTGCAAGATCTTGTAGTATATTGCAAGATTGTGGTCAAGATTAAGGCATAAACGCGGTAAACGCTTAGTTAACCGTTCTATCTTGTTTAATTTCTGAGGTTTTAAACAAGCACTGTTATAGCTTTGCTATACATAATGAGGCGTCAGTACACAATGATATTTATACTCACAAGCCCAAAGAGTTATATTAGTTATAGCTAGAATAGTGGAGACAGCAGCATGTACCGTTGTCAGTATAACAAACGTTAAAGGGTTAATTAATTGTAGGTTTTTTATTTCTTCTGGCCTTAGATTGCAGTGAAGTGCTGAAACAATGAAAATTGTTATTAACAATATATATCTCATTCAAATTTAATTTTGCCGGAATAGGTACTCGTATTACTACGTATATAATTTGTAACATTTAACATCTAGTAAAATAATTATTTATTGCTTAAATAACTTAGATAACATAAAACTAAACAAAGAAAAATTAAGAACTAAGTAATCACAAAATAAATATGTCACCTAGAAACAGACTTTGTACAATGCCACAAAGAACGCTGGCAGACTCAAGACTCTGTCAGACTCTCAAAGACTAACTTGTTGTAACAGAATCCGGCTCGGAGGTCAATGGTAAACTTAAAACATTTTTTTCTCGTATAGATTTAGATTCATTTATGTTCATTATAAGGTATTTTGTATACGCTTAATGAACGTCATAATATTTTTGTATCTATCGCCGGTTCACAAAGTACTCGGTACTCTTTTCAAAATTTACAATTTTTATAATTTGATCACATTACATTATTATTGAACAAGTGGAGCTGGAGATACATCGCACCAAGCATTTCTATCGTTCAAGTAGTCATTAATTTTATAGAAAGCTTTATTATGGAGATTTTGTTTAATGTAAGATTTTTCATTCTCTGAGAGACAAGTAACATTTCCGTATATGTATTTTATTGTAGAAGCGAACACTGTTTCCCTTAAAACATTTGATACTTTACTTAGACTAGAGCTAGGTACAATCAATTTATCCTTATTTCATCTACTAAAGTTATGTACACTCCTTTTTTGTCAAAAAAATTAATTTTTTCGTACATACATAATATTTTCATGAATATATTGGCATGGGACAGTTAAAATATTTATAGACTTAAACAGTTCTCGCAGGGATTCACGCTTTTGTAGGCCGTAGATACTTCTTATGGCTGGTTTTTGTAAAATAAAGATGGTATCAATGTCACCAGCACCACAGAACACATAAATGAGGTGGCAGCACTACCCCACAGTAAGATTCCATAAGACATGATGCTGTGAAAGTAGCTAAAGAAAACGAGCCGAGCTGTAGTTATATCAGCGATCTGTCTGATCTTTTTGACAGCGTAAGCAGCAGAACTTAATTTGCTGGATAATATATTTATGTGGGCGCCTCACTGGAGTTTTTAGAGTCAATGGTTATTCCTAAGAAAACCGTTTGGTCCACAAACTGTAGTATTTCATTTAGGGTGACAACTCAGTTCGATTCAATCAATTTTGATTTTGATTCGATCAAAAATTCAGTAAGATTGCCACTAGTGGCCAGTTATGACGCGTGATCAGTGTAAGAATACCAATCATGAAAAAAAAAATTATCCTAGACAGTTACACAAATTCACTTACGATAAGTATTAAAAAGCAAACCAGTAGAGAGAAGCGCGCGTCAGGTACAAAGACAAGAAGCCTACTGACTGAAATCAGGCAGAGCCGAATGGGACCCGATACTCGCGGGCAGTCGACTCACGAATGGTTTCGGCAGCCGGCTTTATATTGGATAGACTTAAGAATGAAATAAGGGTAATTGTTGTCTGAGCGCAAAAGACATAATAAAACCATGTACTTGTAATTGGGCATGCAAACACGAGCGATTTTGAGCTCTATTTGCATGAAGAAAACGTTGATATTGTTTAAGCTATGATCACGAAAAATTTGTATCACATAATATTTGGTCGTCAGCTACGTATGAAATGACGTAAACTCACACGGTACGCACTTAGAATTGTTACTGTAATGACTTACAATAAGGTTACATTTGGTAAATACGGTACATAATGGCATTTTGATTCGGTCGTACATATTTTCGTATCTCTACATACAATATAAGGCGTTGTATAAATTTGTTCACATAATTAAGCCGGATTACATGGCGCCATCTATCAATTTCTGTCTAGCCTACCGTAGAGGTCGTTTCAGGTTATGGTTTCACATTGGCAACAAACAACAAACAATTAAGTTATTTTGATATACGTGACGTAATTGGAGACTGGAGATATTGTGGTTAAAAGCCAAATGACTGAATAGAAAAGAACACATTGTCATTGTCATTATAGGTTGCCATCAGATAAAAGCTTTGTCTTTGGAATTATATTACAATGGAAGTTTATAATAATATATAGTTAAACTGAAAAAGGTACTGTCACATCACACTGACAGCTATTGTAGCCTAATGGAGAGGCCGCCATTCAGCTTGTTTACTCAATGAATAGCATTAAAAGCGAATTACCTACTCTTAATACTCAGATATTCCCGGTAAAAGGTTTAGTAAAACGACTTAACTCTAGAGTGATTTTGTAGCAGCTTATGACCTATACCACGTCCGAATCCACCCTGAGTCGCATAGGCCTGAAAGTAATATTTTTAGGACCTAAGCGCTTTTGCGCTTTACGAAGTAAAATGCGCGGTGGTGAGAGACCCTGACTGCCGAACCGGGAGTCCCTGGTTCGAATCCCGGTTGGGACAAATATTTATTTGGCAGATAAATATTCGTACTCGGGTCATGGATGTTACACTACTGTTACACTGTTGTTTTCTATGCGTCCGTCACCAGCAACACAGGCCTGGGGTCGGCGACCTTTTGACTCGAAAGAGTTAAAAATTACAATGTACAAAAATTTTTTTTTTAATTTACAAGATTTTAAAGAGCCACAATTTTTTTTCTTGCCAACAATAGTTTTAGTAGGTAAGTACTTGCATAAATAAAGTTTTTTAAAGTAAAATATCTATTTATACATGTAAGTAATGGTTTTTCACAACAAATTAGATAATATATTTATGATAGTAATACATATTATATGTATAAGTAAAATCCGTCGAACCGACGACAGTTACGACGCGTGTGACATGGAAATGGTGCCTAAACGTCGTTAATCAATTCAAATTCAATTTTTAAATGTTTTTATTTTGTATGTAATCTATCTTTATATATATAAATAAAAGGAGAAGGTGACTGACTGACTGACTGACTGACTGACTGACTGACTGACTGACTGACTGACATATCAACGCAGGACCTAAACTATAAGGGTTAGAAACTTGAAATTTTGCACAGGGGTTCCTTTTATAACGTAGGGGAGCACTAAGAAAGGATTTATGAAAATTCACCCCCTAGGGGGGTAAAACGGAGGTGCAAAGTTAGTATGAAACTATGCCGTTTTTGAAGCTAGTGAATGTCTAATTCCACACGAGCGAAGCTGCTTGCGTCCACTAGTACTATATATAATATATTAGAGCATACCTACTCCACCACGCTGCTCCAATGCGGATTGGTGAACGGGTTAGTGGCCAATCCAGTGTCCAATGTTCACAAGTCACCTGAAGGTCTCCGACAAGGCTTAACGACTGTTTCCAGCATTAAAAACAACCGGGACCGGCGGCTTTACGTGCCCTCCGAAGCACGGTAGCGACCATGAAATTTTGCAACTAGCGGTCTAGCTAACCTTCCACAAGCCGACCGCGCCCCTCGTTGTATAACTCTTTCGATCACATTGAATCGACGCGAGCTATTGGGCTATGGACGCTAAGCTACAGTAATGTTTATATATATTAAAAAATATATAAGTCAATTATTAGGTTGCAAATATGACGTGAGGTAAGCAGACAGAAAACTTGCATAATATTTTTTTTTTTAAAAAAGCTTTTTAAAACTTTTTTTTATTTTCATGCATTGTCATCGGAACCAAATATGTGTGCCAAATTTCAGCTCGATAGCTTCAGTGGAAGTGGGTGAAATATTGATTGCAAGATTCCAGGACATACATACTTACATGAATGAATGAATACATACGAGTGAAGTTAAATAAAAGCTTTTAAAAAATAAGATTTTATTATACGTTAATCGATAAGTACCTACCTCACGAATAGTGAAGCAATAATAATTTTATTTATGGTAATTTATAACTTACAGACAATCAAAATTGTTGGTTGAAAAGTGGGTTTGTATGTTATTGAAAAAATTTAAGATGCTGTCTTAAGTCTTTTTGGGAATAAGTCTTTGTCTTACTGGGAATATGTCTGTCATACTCGTATATGTGGCAACGAGCACAATGCCATGTTCATTTAGCACTGAATTCTATAGAGACCACTAGAGACTATAAATAGTAAGTAGTAATAAAAGCTTGTAAAATCATTGAAGTCTGTAATTTAAAACTATTAAAAAACTTACATCAAAATCAGTTTTAAAGATCTAAGTATACACAGGGACCGACAGACAGCGGGAACTTTGTTTTAGAATATGTAGTGATTACAGACTTCAATGATTTTAATTATGTGTAGGAAAGGATAACTTTCATTTTCGCTGTCCTACTTCGTCATTGGAGCAGCGTGGTGGAGTATGCTCTAGACCTCACGCAGTAGTATCTGTGGGGGAGACCCGTGCCCAGCAGTGGGACGTCTATGGGTCGCAGCGAAGGTATATAATATATGTATTATATATATTACATTGATAATATTTTGCTATAATATATTATGTCCTAAAAATTTATTATGATTTTAGGTCACTTGTCCATACTAATATTATAAATACGAAAGTAACTCTGTCTGTCTGTTAGTCTGGCTGTCTGTCTGTCTGTCTCGCTTTCATGCCAAAACTACTGAACCGATTTAAATGAAATTTGGTACACAGATAGTCTAGATCCTGAATAAGGACATAGGCTTCTTTTTAATTGGAAAAAAGTGTTGTAAAAGGTTGAAAAGGGGGATGAAAGGTTGTATGAAGGTATGAAGGTATTGACATATTAAAAAAAAAGTGAAACGAAACGCAACCCAGTGACAACCACAGAGTAATCGATCTTATCGATCTATCATATTAGTGTGATGGCGTGTAGTTATCGTGTTTGTGTACGAATTTGTATTGAAAATTTAATATTTTTTTTCTCCTTAACGGCGCGTCTCCGCGCTGAGATATTTTGTGAATGGACGTCTTTTAACGAGTTCTAGCTGTGAAAGAAGTACATATCCGATCTGTGGTGTTGCATATTCTAAAGCTGAGCCAATTAAAATAATTGTAGCATCAATATACCAACTTACCGCTGTTTATATCACACATGACGACACAAGACATTGCCATTGACGTTAACATTGACGTTGACATGGCAAAGGTGTACAATGTTTATATCATTGAATAAAACCGTTGAAAAATGGAAAATGGTCTGTGGGTAAAATTAATTCACTTATACTGTATATCACGAACGCCATCTATTAAAAATAATATGAAGTGTTGGCTGAAATGACAGTCTTGTAAAGCATGTCATGCTAATAAAAATATTTTATATATATTATTTTAAAGATTAAAATAATGTTATTACATATATAAAAATAAATGTGTTTTTAAGATGTAGATTTATTAGATAATATTTTATTTTTAAACTGAGAATGTTATAGATAACTGTTTAGGACATCAGTAAATCATACAAAATTTGGGAAAATTCGTAACTAATTGGGTCAAATCTTAAGATTCAGATAAGAAAAAGGTGAAAAACTCACGAAATACAGAGCCTTATCGTAGCCACCGCTATGAGAATGTATCAGATTGAGCACATACGTGTGCCTATTTATTTATTTAAAAAAAATCTGATCTTAAGATAAATTTTATTAATCATTTTAACTAAGTCTCATATAATATTATAAAGTAATCCAACTAATAACTATTTCATTTTCATTTCATTTTCATTTCATTTTCATTTCATTTTCATTTCATTTTCATTTCATTTTCATTTCATTTTCATTTCATTTTCATTTCATTTTCATTTCATTTTCATTTCATTTTCATTTCATTTTCATTTCATTCTCATTTCATTCTCATTTCATTCTCATTTCATTCTCATTTCATTCTCATTTCATTCTCATTTCATTCTCATTTCATTCTCATTTCATTCTCATTTCATTCTCATTTCATTTCATTCTCATTTCATTTCATTCTCATTTCATTCTCATTTCATTCTCATTTCATTCTCATTTCATTCTCATTTCATTCTCATTTCATTCTCATTTCATTCTCATTTCATTCTCATTTCATTCTCATTTCATTCTCATTTCATTCTCATTTCATTCTCATTTCATTCTCATTTTATTTTCATTTCATTCTCATTTCACTCTCATTTCACTCTCATTTCATTCACATTTAATTCTCATTTCATTCTCATTTCATTCTCAATTCATTCTCATTTCATTTTCATTTCATTTTCTCCCAATAAGATAAGTTTTCAATACTTTTGTGGCAATCCGATTCCCTACAAAACTGAGGATAATATGTTTCGAAGAACTAAATGTGAAATAAAACTAATAGTTTTAATTTTACTGTAATTTTATAAATTTACAAAGTTGCAATAAATATATACATCTATTAAAATAAAATTTTGACAAATATCCGGTATTATAATTATTATGTAGGTACTATGTTAATAAGTCAGTGTAAAATTTTATATCTGCTATATAATTATATAAATATATTACGTGTTAATTTACATAAATATTTGTTTATTTTCTAGGTAAAACAAAGAATTGGGCTTACGTTTATAAAACCAATTCATCATAGAGCTATAAAGTTGTCCGGATGCTGGTGGAACGGCCATCTTCCCACAGTCACTGTATGAAATAATGACGGTAACAGCAAATGATACAGCAATAATCATGACAATCTGTAAAGAAAATAATCAATTAATGCAAAACAGGGTAAGCAATGGCCATATTAGCCAAGTGAATTTAATTTGTTAGAACAAATTAAATTCGAACTGAACTATAATAATACCACGTACCTACTACATTATTGCTCCTTACTCTATGCTAATACCAATTAACAGAAGTAACTGTCACTAAGTTTTTGGGTACCTATTGTTCGAAGTGTTGTTCTGTTGTTCTGTTCATGTTGTCTGTGCGGTTGGTAGCGGAGCGGTGTGGTACCAGTTTTCTATCTTATATCCATTAAATAAAATAAGGTGCAATAGATAATTAAGTATAGCCCGCGCCTAACATTCGGAATGTCTAATTTACACGCATCTCACTGTGCATTGGAGATAGTAAAACGTGAGAACTGCGAAGCATGGGCGAGCAAACGAGCTCGCAGCACCTATCCGCTACGTAGATCTACTACAGAAATACAGAAAAAAAATCAGAAACCCCAAATGCAGCCGGAAAGTGAAACCACAAATAGGTTTTTATAACTCTCAAATTGTAATAAATTACATTGCATATTTCAGCGCTCCTTGTAAAAGGAACTTTAAGTGAAATAATGAAAATCATTTTTTCCTAATGAGCAATGATCTTCCCGAAGCATTTAAGTTTCCAAGATTAGCGGAAAGGTGTCCCTTGCTTTAGTTTTGGTTACACATTTCGTAGAGCTATTAGTTACTAGATCGCTTTATTGCTTTTTTTCCTGTATTCTGTTTCTCCTACTCATTAAAAATCAATAAGATTATACAGCGGCCCAAAGTATTGAATCCTTTTTAGCTAACGATTAAAATGAATTTATATTTAGTTACTTGATTGTTACAGGTATATAAGTATGTTCAAGTAATGTAAGACTATGTATGGAAAAACACTGTTAGTTGCTCTTTATAGAATTTGAATGAGATATTTAATAGATATTTGTTTAGAAACTCTTTTATAAATTATGAAAGTTAACCACCACTTGGTTAAGACTTGCTATAATGGTGAAAGGCAACACTATTTTGAGAGCCTGCATGCCTGAGAGTTCAGTTCAGGACATGAATGCATTTTTATCTAGTCAGCTGATCCACATTTGACCAAAATGTAGAGTTAGAGTAAATGTAGAGAATAATATGTACCTACTCTAAATTTAATAAATATAAATAATTAATTAAATATAACTATCTTATATAATAAAATAATTACGATTTATCCCTAATAAAGGAATTTAAATATTTAAAGTAATGAAATACATTTATTTTAAATATATGTTAATATGAAATAATTTGATAGGCATTGTAATGTATGCAGATTACTTACCTTATTACATACTGTAAATACATATTAATACTATCATAAAACATGCACTATCGATAATAATTTCCACGGTGGAAGTCAATCTTATTCCCGCATTGTTATCCGGAAGTAACACGCGTACTGATTGATAAGTTGAGATAAATTTCAATTTATATCAAATATACGTAAGGTAAAGTATCAAAGCCAAAAGTTTCGCATCAAAGCATCGATACTAGTTTAAATTCTTTGCATCTAAGTTAGCGCAACATGCAAACGAATATGTTTTTAAAATATTTCCAAAGTTAAATTTAATTAAAATAACCGCATAAATGCATTTACTATATCACAGATGATTACGATATCTATTAGGTAGCATGAACTTTGTGAACCGGCGGTAGATAAAAACAAAATTATCATTAAACGTTCATTAAGCGTATAAAAATATAATAATTAATGAAATATAATGAATGTGAATTTGAATAAAGAGATTCAGATTCAGATTGAGATTCATTTATTTTTCATTATAATTGGGTATGGCAAGCTAAATGAACGTCATTTTCATTGTTTTCCACTGGGGAGTACGCCCGTAGATTGTGTGTGGTGGTAGAATTTGGACAGGGACCCAGTTTTGCTGAGTACAACGCGAAGGCGGAACGGCAAAATCAGCGGATATATTCGCAGCAGCAGCAGTCATCTGCAGCAGGGTGAAGCTTAAAGAAGTACCTATTGTCAGGACAGGTTCACTCATAGTCTTCTACTTTCACTGAGACTCGAACCGCGATGTGGAAAGCAACGGAAAACTATTACAATTTCTACTCCACGAGAGTTCTATGACGATAAAACATGATAAATTGGACATCGCCTGGAAATATGTGTAGTGACAGACGCACTGGACTTTCCGGGGTCCAGAGTATGAAATGGGCTACCGGCCATCGGAGTAGGCATCCCTTGGAAAATTTGCTACTGGAAGAAGTTTTCAATTGCGCAAGAAGGCTTGCTTGAAGACGAGATCCTTAGATGTGCTATATCTAGAACAAACTTAGCAAACTTGAGGCAAACTTGACATCTGGAGAAACAGGGTTATATCACAAAAAACACATATTCAAATGGTAACATATGGAACTCCTAACCAAGGTTCCTTTGTCCGTCCGTCCGTCTGTTTAATAACATTTATCTATTGTCGATATAAAAGCAAATAGTAAAAAAAATTAAGTACCTAAGGTAAACCATTAAAGGTCATCGTTATCACTTAAGAAATGTGATTATGGCTTTTAGTGCTCAATTCTCTTGACTGAAATCAATGGCATATTAAGGGATTATCCTGTTTATGAATAGGTTACATAGGTTAGATAAAATTATAACTTGTAATTTCATAAATTAATTTTAATTCAATATTTTAATTATAATTTCATAAACTCTAGGAATTTTAACATGGTGTAGAGTTCTGTTGTCGTAATTTAATTTTTATCCTAATCTAATCTACGAAAAACTGTTTCAGTAATGTGTGTACCGACATTATATCTTGAAAACTTTTGCTACTCGCCAATAGATGGCGCGGCACATCCCTTTACAGCGCCATCTGTCGTGAGTTCTGAATATGTACCTATATTCATATTTCACGACAGATGGCGCTGAAACAAACAAAACCAAAATACTCCGAAAACACTTTAAATGTATTCAATCAAGCGCCATCTAGGATAATCTTCTATAACTAATAACATCTATATGAACAGCCTTAAAACCTAAAGCTTTAAAAATGACAGTTGAATTCAGACGATCAAATATAATTATAGTAAGAAAATACAAATAAATTAATAGAAAAAATGTTTAAATACTAATGTTATGGATTGAAATAAGGACAGGGACTTTTGCTACTCGCCAATAGATGGCGCGGCACATCCCTTTACAGCGCCATCTGTCGTGAGTTCTGAATATGTACCTATATTCATATTTGTAGTCTGAATTCAACTGTCATTTTTAAAGCTTTAGGTTTTAAGGCTGTTCATATAGATGTTATTAGTTATAGAAGATTATCCTAGATGGCGCTTGATTGAATACATTTAAAGTGTTTTCGGAGTATTTTGGTTTTGTTTGAAAAAAGCTTTTTACTTTTGTTTGGAACTATGTAATAACCGCCAGATTACCTAAGCCGCTACCTATGTTCAAACAAATCTCTGAAAAATCCGGTCAACTGCGAGACAAACTAGCAGGGTTTATTTTAAGGTCAGGTGAATTACTTACTTCTATTTATCCTTTCGGATATACACTTTTTACTTTTTATTATTTGTTAAAGTAGCTCAACCCTTTGTCCCTATGAGAAATTTTATGTTTTAGGTTTTTATATTGTTTTTTGTTATCAAATTTAATACAACCTAAAAATTATATTTTAAAAATGGTCTAATACCTTTTTTCTTCTTTTTAAAAAAGAGCGACCTTTTCATACAAAATCTTTAACAAGAATAGAAGAAGTCTTGAAACAATTTTTCTTAACCAAATGTCTCTTATTAAAGGAAACCACGACTAACTGCACTGAGTGACTTGATACCACGAGGCAAAAAGTATGGGTTCTCGAGGAAATTAGGTGTTTTCGAAAATTGCAAAAGATTGATTGATTTTCAGTCTTTCATTCGAGAATTGAAGCAGCAACAGTCTTGTATGATGTCTGTTGATGATAAAAACTAGCCATTAGTTCAAGAAAATTCCACTGGCACTTTTTTAAGAAAACAAACGTGCAAACCACCCATCGCTGCCGTCCATAAAACTGACAAACCGCGAAGAAAATTTGTATGATTGTCGTGTAAAGCTTGTAACAGATGCGATGCTAGCTTTGGGGGTTAAGGTTATAGAAATGTAACTGTAAATTACTCCTTTCCAAACGTAAAAGAATTTTTACGTATAAAATTATTTATAATTTATTTATTAAATCATGAAAGAAAGAAGAATTTTATTCTTACCCCCATGAAAGCATTTCTCGAAAAGGGAATGATAATATTTATTAATACGTAAAGCAAAAACATTGTTCAAAAGGGTACAATTGCAAAAAGTGCAGGAAGCTATAGCTAACATTTTAATACAACATGCATTAAAAATAAGTACATTAAAATAAATACCACGAAACATTACTAACACACACTATCATTGGTTTGACACACTACATTACGAGTATTTAGGTTACATAAATAATAATATTATTATGATGGCACGGTATTAGACAAAACAATTATTATAGTGATACTTTAATAACATTCAAACTTAAAATATGAAAATGAGTTGGCAGTCACTAGTCAATATAAATATCTTATTTAATTTCGGTTAGTTTTTATGTGATCTAGATAAATAATGCAAAAGTAGCTATTATGAAAAAGCGAAGCAACATGCTAAAACCTACCTACAGGATAGCGGTGTTCGTGGCTGCTAATGTGCCTGGATCGCACATTCGCCTCTATAAATTAAAATAAACTATACATAAGGTTAAATCGACTTCGCAACATATACACGAATACACATTCACACATTTAAACATATACATATACATACACCTCTTTACATCTCACATCTCTTCTATAGGACCCCTCCACGCATGAATTATGATTTAATTAATAAGAAAATGGAAAAAAAAAGTGAGAGATTTTTTTGTGGGTGAATTAATGAATAAATTAAATGAAGAATGAATGAAGAAGTGAATTCATGAGATGTTTGAGTGAGTGAGAGAGAGTGAGAGTGAATTCAAGAGAACCGAAAAGAAAGAAAACTTAAAGATGATGACAACTTGTAGATTCTATGATCGCCATCCACTTTGAAAAGTGATACGTAATATTTAAATTGTTGCATTATTTCTTCCGTGTCCCTTAGAGAAGTGAGGTGTTCTATGTTTGGAGGCAAACACCCAATAATATTGATTATTTAGTTTTCGCCTATTTTTGCAAAGCAGTAGTGAAAATAGAAGTGTGGTGTTCTATGTTTGGAGGTAGACACACAATAATATTGATAATTAGTTTTCGCCTATTGTTGCAAAGCAGCAGTGAAAATAGAAGTGTGGTGTTTTAAGTTTGGAGGTAGACACACAATAATATTGATAATTAGTTTTCGCCTAATGTTGCAAAGTAGCAGTGAAAATAGAAGTGTGGTGTTCTATGTTTGGAGGTAGACACACAATAATATTGATAATTAGTTTTCGCCTAATGTTGCAAAGTAGCAGTGAAAATAGAAGTGTGGTGTTCTATGTTTGGAGGTAGACACACAATAATATTGATCTTAATTAGTTTTCGCCTAATGTTGCAAAGTAGCAGTGAAAATAGAAGTGTCGTGTTCTATGTTTGGAGGTAAATTATACATAATAATATTGATAGTTAGTTTTCGCATATTGTTGCAAAGCAGCAGTGATCTTTAGTCTATAAATTAAACTTCCTGTAAAAATTTTGTTTATTTTTTAAAAGCTTTTACAAATTTTTATTTTATTTTCGTGCATGCATTGTCATCGGATACCAAATATGTGTGCCGAATTTCAGCTCGATAGCTTCAGTGGAAATTGATGAAATATTGATTGCGTGATTCCAGGACATACATACATACATACATACATACATACATACATACATACATACATACATACATACATACATACATACATACATACATACATACATACATACATACATACATGCAAACATACATATCGTACATACATACATAAATAAATACATACATACATACGAGTGAAGTTAAATAAAAGCTTTTGAAAATAAATTAAATTCAGAGTAAATTATGCTTATGATGGCTTTAACGTTGACATCTTTAAATAGTTGCCAGCGGTTTAAAAACAGCACAGCACTACTACATTGAGTAACGCGAGCAGTGTGCAGTAGCAGAAAACTAACAAAGGATATTTTTTTGATTAGATTAGATTTCAAATTAGCCAGCAAATTTTACTATACTTACTCATATTTGGAATTTAAGCCAAGATTCGGCGTACTACTAGACTTATTGATTATGATACTAGCGTAAGCATCGGCGGCACGCCTAGCGAAAAATTGTTATAAAAAATAGGAAATAAAGAAAACAAACAGAAAATAATGTGTTTTTGTTGAAATTGAACTTAATTTGAGTCTGTTTATAATTATTTGAATTATTTGAAAATGAGTAGTATAAAAAAATTGCAGCATAAAAAAAAAACAATTTTTTTGTTTTAATTTATAACGTCACAAAATGACGAAGCCACGAAAAAAAGAAGTGACGATGTAGCAAAGTGACGAAGCCACAAAGTGACGAAACCATGAAGCAACGAATATACGAAGCAACGAAGTCACTAAACAACGAGGATACGACACGGCGAAGATATGAAACGACGAAGCAACGAATATACAAAACGAAGAAGCCATTCGACAAAGAGATGAAACATTAAAGCATCGAGGCAAAAAGCAACACGGGAACGAAGTAACGAAGCAACAAACAAATGAAAAAGCGAACCAAAGAAGTAACGAAGCAGCGCAGGAACAAAAAGACGAAGCGACGAAGTCGCAAAGGGACGACGCGAGGATGATACGAAGGGCTGGGTAGCAGGGGGAAGTATTTGGGTGGGTGGTGGGTGGAGGATGACTGGACTGTAGTAGGAGATGAGTGGGAATTGAGAGGAGAAGGAGGAGTACTCGTAGGAGCAGAGGGGGTGGTGATTGGGTAGAAGTGGTGTGCTATGGCAGGGGAGGTGCTGCGCTATAGAACAATTTCTGACGGACATTGTTTTAATCATACTTAACGTTGGAATGTTCCAATCGTAATTATCAGTTTATATTTTGATTACAGAAAACTTGATAATTCTTTAGTCGATTACGTACATACTTGTATCTTATCGAATCTTATAGAATTTATTACTGTGCTACACCTGAATCATAATATTGACGTTTTCCTTTTTTTAGCGTAATAGGTACCACAGTAGGTAATCATGTTCTGGGCTAATGTAGTTATATATGTATACAGCGTGAGCAAAAAAAAATATATTATACGCTTAGACCTCTTATTGAATTCCCCCAGCACAAACAAGCCATTAATTTCACTGTTAGGCATGGCCTCTTGGTATGGGAGAGGTTAAGCCATAGTCTACCACGATGACCAAGTGCGAATTGGCAGACTTCACAGGCCTTCGAGAATTTTATGGAGGAGTTTCAGACGATATTTCCCTTCGAGGTTACAGAAACTGACATTTAATTTTATAATCCTTACTACTTGAAAATACATTATTGCGGGTCGCTAGTATTTGAACCCAGACGAGTAAGAGGCGAGTTCGATAGCCACTGGACTATCAGCGCTAGATGTTTTACAAGAGAGATTCAAAGCGCTACTCATTATATGTGGAAAGCTGAAAGAGTTCATCCAAGGCCGATTTAAACTCACTAATTTATACAACGCTTACAAGACACAAATATAAAATAAATTTTTTATAAATTTATTATTAAATTTGCCAATAACTTAAGTACCTACAGTAAATACAAATACATTAAGTATAGTATAATATGTTACCGAAAATCTGTATAATCTCCTATTTCCTATACTGTATGTAATATTATTTATTTTATATGTTTCTTAGGAATTCTGCGCATTATTTATAATTCAATACGAAGTTATTTATAAAAAGAACTACCAGGTACATTATAATAAAATTAACGTGTACGCGTCTGTACGTTGAATTACCTAATTAATTAACAGTCTCTACAGACATACAGGCAGACCGTTTGTCTATATGTGTGCGATGAAATTAAATATAAACGAACTTATTTATATCGACGGGTTCCGGGCTAATTGTATTAAGCGACACTCTGATCGATATAGACTTTTATACATATTTGGAATCACCGAATTTTTGTGCGTTGTTTGAGCTGGGTTTGGTGACGATCGAAGCACTTTTTTGTCGCTTAAAACAACCGCATTTTTGGGCCCATTTTGGACTGCAATGTATGAAGTGACACAAAATATTAACAAATTTAGGAACTGTGTACTTAAGTTAAATTTATGATAATATGGTATTTAAATCAATTACCTAGCTTATGTTTGAAATATGACCCTTTGATACGACTTTTTGATTAAAGCTCTTAGCTTAGAGCCATTATTTGCCTGCCTAGGCGGTTAAGTCATTTAGTTTGGAACAACAAATAATAAACCTATGCGCTTTAGTAATTTGGCCTGAAATAAGAAACAATAATCATAGGCGGTTAAGTCATTTAGCCTGGAACAAAAAAAAGTACAATATGGATCATTTTGACATTTAGGTATCTTCGTTAATCGATAATCGATTAAAAATAGGAATGTTAGAAAAAATATGAATCCCGATTATGGGGAATATATTATAAAAACAGTAATATCCTTCTTTTTTTAAAAATAATGCGATTTGCTAGTTATAATTTTTTTCTTCTAAAAATCGAAACTTTAAACTGCTCTGGTGTAAAGTTTCAAAAATGTCGGTTAATACAAATAGCCTGGAACCCGTCTATATTAATAGAATACGTACACCTCCGTTTTCTATATTGTGTAATAAAAAAAAAGTTAATTAACTGTACATAATTTAAATTTTTCAGGAGGCATTCCCGGGTAAACCAGGTGGTTTTGTTCTGGATTTAAAACTAATAGGAGGAAAGTTCTAAGTAAACTGAAGTCAAGTTAAAATAAAATTTAGAAGAACAAACACAACGATCACATTATAATAGCTTAACAGCACAAAATTCGTAAACCCACCATAAGATATGAGAAAAACTTTAAATTAAAGGCGTTACCGTCACAAAATTGATGCGCTCAGAGCTAAAAAAATAGACGTCTTTCAACACATCTGTGAATTAATTTAAAGATCGGAAAAATAAATAAATGTATCTAAACATAATTTTACAATTACTTAATATGCTTCCGGCTTACACATCCGCGCTGCCAATATTTCGCTCTGGCAAGACATGTGAATAAAATTATTGCAAAGTTAAAAATTACAACACATTACTTACCATGCTGTTGATGATGATATACTCGGTGTTCAGCATCATCAGTTTCTCGTTCTCGGGCTTATGACGTTTCTCGACCTTAAAGTGCAACATCTTAACTTACTTCTTGTCCGGTAAGAACTACATATATTAATATAATAATCGTATCTTTAACGTCTTGCTAATCAGAGATAATTCTTATCACTTAAAATAATTGACGTTATTTGTAAATTCTTGTAAAATTTAATACCTACTTACTTGTTTTGATTTTGATGAATATTATATAATTTTATTAAAAGCGCGAAATTCCGGGCACTCGCGAAAAACTTGAGAATGGGCGGGATATTTCAAATTTCGACCGCGGGAAAAAACTGAATAAATTTTTTGAATATCGAAACTGATGATGTCAAGTTATCGGAAGAACAGAACTTTAGCTTTGGATGCGTTCTGGCTCGACGGCGTCGCGATGTGAAGTGCGGGATGCAATGCAGGCTGCAGCGTCGACTGAATGCGTCCGACTAGTCAGTCCAGCCGGGAGCCTGTATGTCTGTCCTATCTTCATTTATCTATTTCCACGCCTCAAGTGATGTCTGGTATTGTATCGATAATTTTATAATTTTTTTTTATTTGTTTCACCTGGAGTCACCTAACATTATCTGATTCAGATAAACAAGTATGAAAACAGGCTGGTAAAGCTATATAACATTGTCAGCTAGTATATTATAATGTATAGACATTCCAACACGTAGAGGTCCCTTCGAGACATTTTAATGAGTTGCGATATGGCACACGTGACGGATACCACCCTCGATCGACTGCACCATTAATTGGTACACCCGAAGGTACAGGAACTATTGCAAAAGAATGGAAACTATTTTGGGTCCATTGTGTTGGACTTAGAGGGACTGATACATGGGCTATGGAGAACTATGACACTTGCCATTCAGATCGTTATAAACCTAAAAAGCGGTAGGTGGTGACGCGCCACTCACTGTATGGGCTACCCAAACATAATGACGGCCGGTTAACCGTCCGTCTGGCTTGCCCAGAGGCAAGACTCCTGCGGCCCACCCTGGGTCCATCCCGACCAGCCAGTAAAGGCAAGCCGGAGATGGTGAGCCTGATCGAGTCTCCGGGGAACTCGGGTCCGTGGGGTCGCTACTCCCCAACAGCTCGCCACAAGCTGCCCTGCGGGCTTATTATTATTATATTATTAGGATGGGCCTCGACATGCACTGCAACCAACAGTCACCTCAGTGGCTGCCGTGGCCACTTGCTCGAAACAGCGTTGTTAGAATGCAGCAATGGGCTGTCACGTTTTTAAATATTATCAATTTTTTTTTTAATGATTTGAAGGTAGATCAGTCATAACCTAATTTGGTTGCAGATACAGATACAGTAATACACCGAATCAAAGCAATTGGAGTTAAATTAGGTAGCTCCAATTTGCACGGAACTAACTTCCCGACTCAATGATGCGATGATGAACGATTTTTTGTGACTACCAGCGCCATGTACGAATATGGTCGTTGAATCGTTTATCCATACTTAATATTATATATGTGAAAGTAACTCTGTCTGTCTGTCTCTCTTTCACGCCTACTACTAAACCGATTTAAATGAAATTTGACGAATTGTGAAGTGCATTGCCAAATTTCAGCTCGATACCTTCAGTGGAAGTGGATGAAACATTGATTGCAAGATTCCAGGACATACATAATATAAACGAGTGAAGTTAAATAAAGGCTTTTAAAAAAAACAATATTACGTTTTTAATCAAAGTCTTCCGAGATACTTAGCGGCGCTCGCTCGCTATGAGTATTAAGTAAGTATTAATATCGTTCGTTGCAACGCCTGCAGCTCTCAGTAAATTGAAGTAACATAAAAATTGAGTTACAAGCTAGCTTATCCCACGAAGTATAAACAGGTATGAGTCATCTCAATTAAGCTAAAGCTTTGAAAATATCTGCTTGCTAATATACGAAGTTATTAAAATCAACAAACGTCTCTTATATTGCCGAAGGGGTACGCAGATTTGGGTACAGTATAACCCTTTGTATAAGATATGTTTGGGACTAATTTTCCGTCTGGCCCTTTGGCGCAATTTGTAGTTACCCTGTCTTCTGCGCCATCGGTCGTGGGTTCAAATCTCACTCAGGACAAACATTCGTGTGACGAATACTGGCGTTTGTTCCTTATCTGGATTTTAATTATCTATTTATGTATGTTTTTAAACAATATCTGTGTATCATATCAGTCTCTGACTGTGCGTGAGGATGTCTGTGATATTTATTGTTTATAATATGGATTGGTGATCTATTCCCGGTTCTAGTGTACCAGTGTTGCCTAAACCTGGAATCGAACTTACGAACACTATTACAAAACACACTTACGAACACTATTAAGTTCGTATTTTAAATAATTTTGTCGCTGGCACAATAGGGATTTTATAGAACGACTAGTGGACGCCCGCAGCTTCGCTCGCGAAAAATTAGACCTATTAACGTCTACCCGCTTTCGGGTTGCCCACTTGACTTCAAAAATAGCAGTTTTATACTAACTTTCACCCTCATTTTACCCCCTTAGGGGATGAATTTTCAAAAATCCTTTCTTAGTGCTCCCTACGTTACAAAAGGAACCCCTGTGCAAAATTTAGCAGTGATGATGATGATATGATTATGTAAATAATGCCATACGGCATTTTCTACCAGTTCATCCTGGGCGATGGTGAGAATACTGATGGTAGGTAAAAAGCACTTACGAAATGTTTTACACAGCAAACATAATATTATTATGTACTTATATTGTAATATAAATCACAGAACAAGTATCCGGAAGGTGAATTATTTATGAAAAAACCGCGCGTCAATCAACGGTTTACCACCAGCTGGCTGCAGATTAGGCAAGTTCCCGTCAATATAGTATTAGTCGGCTAAAACTGGCTAATTATCGCTTAATGGACTGATATGTGAGACGAGATTGTGTGCGCAAGCATGAATGAAATTATTTATTAGTAACTAGTGGACGCCCGCAGCTTCGCTCGCGTAGAATTAGACATTCACTAACTACAAAAACGGCCAAGTTTCATACTAACTTTGCACCCCCGGTTTATCCCCTTAGGAAGTGAATTTAAAAAAGTCCTTTCTACGTTATAATAAAAGGAACCCCTGTGTAAAATTTCAAGTTTCTAACCAGTTTAGGCCCTGCGTTGATGTGTCAGTCACTGTGTCAGTCAGTCAGTTAGTTAAAGTTTATAATTATAGACTCGCTAGTCACCCATCCACAAACCGACCGCGGCCGTATTTGCTTGACTCTTTCGATCATATTGAATCGACGCGAGCTATTGGGCTATGGACGCTACAGGACAACTTGGGGGAGGGATAAATCTTCGGGAGCATAATCCACCATCAGCAGTGTCTGTGGGGACCAGCAGTGATACGTCTATGGGTCGCAGCGATATACTTTTTTTTGTAATATTAATAAGCGCTGGGCAATGTTGAGTAATGATTCATCAGAAAAGTATAAAATTACCCTTAAAAAGGTATGATGATCTTCAAAGAACGACGCTTTATTAGCGATAAAAATTAATCATGAAAATTTTGTACCAACTTTTAATTGCCACTAAAAAGATCAACGTGAAGAATGTAAAAATATACGAGTACCTCATTAAAATTTCAAGAGTTCTAGATTTCTAGACAGATTTCTTAACGCTTGTTACATTTTTTCCTTCCTTGGAATAATTAATCCTGTTACTAAAGCTCTACAGCATGAAAATAATGACTTACAAAAAGCTAGTATTTTATTAATTAATCTTTTTCCTTTTTCAATGGTTTGCTAAATGAGTCCAGAGATTTAGCAAGAGAGAGGTGCTGTGCGGAACAACTGTTTTTAAAAATAAAGGGCAAAAGTAAAGGAAGCGTTTTTTGATGAGTCAGTTTGAGATTTCAAAGTCAATATATACATATATATATACAATTGCTGTTTAGATATATAAATTTCTCAAACTAAACCAAGATTTCAGACCCTTTGTGACCTGAGTAATATGTTCATGGAAGTATTAGTACAACTGGAGAAACTCCTAGCTTCTTCAAACGAAGTGATAAAAAACACTTCCGAAAAATTGTCGGATAAATACAATAAAGACATCTCAGTTAATCTTTATGAATAATTAATTGCTCTGAAAACAGGAAGGAACTCATGTTCTTGTAGCGTCCATAGTCCAATGGCTCGCGTCGATTCAATGTGATCGAAGGAGTTAAGCAAGGACGGGCGCGGTCGGTTTGTGATGGGTGACCGCTAGTGGCAAAATTTCATGACGCTACCGTGCTTCGGAGGGCACGTAAAGCCGTCGGACCCGGTTGTTTTCATACATATGAGTGAAGTTAAATAAAAGCTTTTAATAATACGTACATCCATACATATATACATAGATACATACGAGTGAAGTTAAATAAAAGCTTTTAAAATACAAATTAAATTTATCGTATCGAAATGCAGCTTGCATCACTATGCGTGGCAGTTCACTCAAAGTGCGTGCGTGCTGCGCATGGGGGGTGGAGGTGGGGAGTGGGTGGGCGCTGGGCAGGTGACGTCAATATCGTAATTAATATAAAGTTTTAAAACTTTTTGGCGGCATAACGTAAACGTACACGTCGGCATAACGTATTTCACGTTCACATTGAACTTAGTGTCGACGAAATTAAGTAATTTTTAGTTGCGATATCCATCTTCGCACCGCGCTGATAGCCGAGTGGTGGTGGGGTGTGGGTTCAAATCAAAGAGCGCGAGCGTCGAAGATATTTCGTTTTATGAAATTAAATGTCACTTGCTGGCCCCAAAAACAAGAAGCATGGCCCAGTATCAAATTGGCTGATATTGATTGTAATTGTTATAAATTTACACTAGTAAAGAGTGGTCACTCGTTCAAGAGGCCGTGGTCACGTAGACCACGGCTGGTATGCTGTATGGATCCGTGGTCCTACTGGGCTTGGCGTGAATGTATCGATTTAAGTATATTTTTATCGATAAAATATTTAAAAATTATATTACAATTATACACAAGGTATGTTTAATGGCAATCAATCTAGTTAGTAATACATACTTCTTTCGTTTAATATAATCATCATCATCATCATCACAACCCTTTCTTTGTCCCACTGTTGGGCTCGGGTCTCCTCTCAGAATGGGAGGGATTAGGCTTTAGTCCACACACAGCAGTGGTACACAGCAGAGCGGGTACCTTGGTGCGATGGTGGCCCCGGCGGCTTATAGAGCCCATTTTATTTTATATTATACAGATTCCATAAATCTCGTATTAAGGTTCAATAAAGTTTTATATTTTGCATTCATTTAACTTAATTACTGCCAGCACTATGTTATTTTAGTCGTAGCTAGCTTAGATTCTATTCGTAGACTAGCAAATGTTAATATATAGAAGTTCTACGAATCTACTAAGCACAAAAATGTGTAACCCATAGTGAAAATTTGCTTCAAGTTCACCTGGGACTTTCCCCCCCGTATTCAAAACTACCTCGAAATTAACCAAGCTAGAGCAGATCATGTTCCAAATTAAGCAAATTAAAAAAAAAAAACTAGAAATGAACATTTATATATTTTCAATGTTTCACGTTACGTTCCGGACTGAGCTCTGAAATATAAATTATACACCGGGACAATTAAATCTGTACTATGATACACGGCCGCTGCAAAAACTAAAATAGGCAAAGTACAAAAATAACAAACATTTTTCTGAAAAAGTCGTTCGAGCTGTCTCGATATACTATATATTTTTTAAATTGAGAATTAAATGTAATGGCAAGTTATTGAATGAACCAACGGTGACGCGTCTGTAAGAGATGCAGACTGCGGATTTGCAGATATAAAATGATGTAGACTTATACATACATTCAATGCATGTTTCATCAAAAAAGGATTGAGTCACCACAACCATTTCTTTATTCCACTATTGGGCTGACTCCTCTCGTAACGGAAGACTTATCCACAACGCTGGCCAATTGCGGATTGGCAGACTTCACACTGCCTTCGAGAACATCATGAGGAACTCTCTCATTACTGAATTATGTTTCCTAACGACGTTTCCCTCACACTTACAACAATTTCTTTATATAACTTAGGAAAGTTATATAAAATTAGTCAACAAGATTCGATCAGATAGAATCGACGCGAGCCATTGAACCTGAATAACATGTTGTACCGAATACAAAAGCGCGCTTTGTCAGACTAAAACTGAAGTGCTCAATTTGCAATATACTTGACTTTGCTAGCGACATGGGCTTGATATGTCCTAACGTGACCACTGTACCAGAACTAAAAGACTCGAAGTGGGCACGTGCAAAGCTTTGGATTAAACAATACAGTAGGTGACAGGCGTGACAGCGCTCGTTCATGAAACAGGTTGTGAGTGTTCGATGTGATAGCTTTTAGCATCTGAATAACCGTACCTGTACCCTGTACCACTGTACCACTGTACCCTGTACCTGTAACCTAACCTTCATGTAGGTGTTAAATATTTCCAAATTCAACTATTCGAATAGATAGATAGATAAGCACTGTCTATCGTGACATTAGGGCTTAGTTTCATCATCACAACCCTTTCGCTGGCCAGGTTCTGATTAGCAGACTTCACATGTCTTCGAGAACACTATGAAGAACTCTCAGGCATGCAGTTTTCCAGACGATGTCATTGTGTCCTTCACCGGTGTAACAAGTGACATTTAATTTCTTAAACGTAATTTTCACGGTAACTAGAAAAAATATAAAATATTAAGCATTATATTGATACTTTTTTGTATTTAATATTTTTATTAGTAGTATTAATTATCCTATTTTTGAAATATGTTCACTGTTTTACAATAAAAGTTAGTTAAAAATGTTTAATCAAATAAAAATGAGAAAAAGTGCGAAGTGCCTTATTCCGAGGTAAAAATCCTAATTCCGAGTGTACAAAATACAAAGGAAAAGAGGTGCGGAAAATACATAATAAACAGAACCTAAACAGACCATCTTGATTTTTGTATTTAAGGATAATTTATGTAATCAGATCCAAAATCTTAACATCATCAGTCCATCAGCAGCCACCGCCTATTTTTTTTTAGTGAATAATATCAGGCTGAATCTTCGTGAGCAGGTACGGTTCGACGAGGCGCCAAGGTTTTCCTCTGACAATTCTTGATAGAGGTAGCTAATGTAGAGAGCTTAAAACATGTTGATTCGATGGGGTATCGAAATTGTAACTTTTTTTCAGTATACCTCAGTATTAAAAAAAATATGGACGATAAGCTCAGAAAAACAATTGTCCTACAAAATGGATGTCTTTACTGGAGCGCACTACACTCCGAATACGTTCAAATAACCGGGTCATTAAAATTATTGATAACAATTTGGTTTTTTGTATTAAGTATATATTTGTACAATCAAATGGTTCCACAATCCTACAAATGTACTTTATGGAATTTGGGATCGAAGTGAGCTTCGAAGTAACGGCGGATTTTTGTTAAAACATGTCAATTTAAACGTAATTTCATACAAAATCTTATGTTCACGCTCATCCTAAAGCTACGCTCGCACACGTGGCACTATTGTAGAACTAATCTCGCATCCAAACTAACAAACTGCGAGTTCAGATGCGAGATTCGTCACTGAATTACACTTGTTAATTTAATTAAATAACACTGCACTGACAGTCTCATGGACCCTGGGCGCTAAGTCTTACGTAGGTAATACCATAAAGGAAAACCGGAAACTGAATTTCGCGTCTGAATATTAATTTACTAATGTAGTCCTTATACCATAAAGGAAAACCATAAAGGAAAAACTTACGTCGTGAATATTTTAACTAAGCTTGTATCATATATTTCAACCGCCATTTAATTAATTTTATGAAGTAAATTAAATTTATACATCTACTCTAAAAATATATGAATACCTCATTAAATATATAACAAGTAGCTACTACTACTCATATCTTACTCGTAACATTTAGCATGAAATTGAATGTTTTTTGAAATAAATACTCTACTACTATCTACTATTTATAAATCCCCGTCATTACAATATTAAACATTCAATTTGCAGAATATCAAATAAACGTGGATTAATTACGTAGATTTATTATACTAAATAGATTGGCAATGCAAAAGAGAAAGAACATAGATACATAGATAATATGTAAGAGCGTGATAGATAGGCGAGACCATTTACGTATACGTTATAAGCTTGTATTTGCCCAACGTCAGTTATGAACGAAACAAATTTTGCTTATTGTTCTAAATCTCACGTTTAAAAACGTAAATTTGGTGTGAATTTGACGTAAACAATTATGGTTACGTGTGCAGTACCAGGATGTAAGTCATCTAAGAAAGAAAATCCACAGAATTATACATTTCATACGAGTATGTAAGTACGATTGTAAGATTTAATTCTCCTATTGCAATGTTTAAAAACTTTGTAAAAGAAATTATTAACAAATGGATGGCTAATAATATGATATTTTAATATATAAATGCTTTGAATGCATAGGTATTGGATATAAAATACGTGAATTTCTAGTATTTCTCACCTCAATCCTATAGAGATTGCCGTAATATTGACAACCGCTTACAGCACACATGCACATTACTCGCATACTCGTGTAATTAAGTGTTGGTCTCGCTTTGATGTTTCTATTGCCAATCTTTCTCTAGTATAATAAATCTATGATTAATTATCAAAAACCTTTAAGTACCTCTACAATATTCTGACACTCGAAAACAATTTATTTGAACGCTTCTTATGTCACTGAGTGAAAGTAATTGACAAGCACAGAGTACATTTACATGTACAATGCGTAGTATCCCTTAATAATTTTGTGCATGTACATTTTACATTGGTGCGGTAATTGATGCGTTATCAAAACGCAATAAAGGCATGATGGCGCAGTCGAACACAAAAAACAAATAGTATGTTGAAATCAGGCGCGGAAACCACAAATGTTAATTGGGGTAAAAATAAATTATTCATTTAAATTTTCATTCAATTAGCAAAAAAATAAAAGAGAGCAATGTCCTCGCCTGAAGTGTTGTTTGCAGGGTTGCTAGCTTTGTTTTGGACGTGGCGTGTGGCTAGTTTTTTTTACTCAAGCTACTCTATAGCTGACGCTGTGACTCCTTCTTCGACGACGACCGGCGCAAAGCTTGCTCTGACATCCCTGCAAATAGTGGTGTCTCTCGTGATGAACCTATTGCCGACCGCCAGGTTTCCGCGGCTGAGTCTCGCCAACCGGATTATGAGCTTACCATCTCAGGCGTACACGCTGTATTTCGCCCATCGATTTATAGGCCCAATTCTAGACAGTAAGCGGGTCACCGGCTTCCTATATATAGTTTCGCTTCTGTCTATAATCGATACAGTGTTAAATATCAAGGGTGATTGGGAGCGTATTGAGTAATTTAAAAGTCTGTAAATTAAAAATTGGGAATATCGTGTATAATGATGTTTTTATTTTAGCTCTTTTCTGCAGCACTTGAATGATATACCTACCTTAAGTCAACTAATACAATGAAGGTCTAACTAAAGGATATTCGTTACGTTGATGGATTACCGGATTACGTGGGTCGTACTGAAAGTTTTATGTTATTTATTAATAAAACAATTTACATGTAAAGTAATATATTTACTGCTTTTCGAAGTATTCTGCATTATATTTTAAATACATAAAATGGGATGAATAGGGTAGTTACCCAACTTTATTGTTAAATCTACTATATAAAAATAAGTCGGGTTTTCCTTCCTGACGCTATAACTCCAGAACGCACGAACCGATTTCCACGGTTTTGCATTCGTTGGAAAGGTCTCGGGCTCCGTGAGGTTTATAGCAAAGAAAATTCAGGAAAAATTTACAAAACAGAAAAGCGGGAAAATCTTTTTTCACATAAAGCGCCATCTCTGATACATAGCATGTACTACAAACCAATATTTTAAGTAGAAGGCGCCGGTGCGTGATAGGTAGTGGTAGGGGTAGGGGTAGGGGTAGGGGTAGTGGTAGTGGGAGTGGTAGGGGTAGTGGTAGGGGTAGTGGTAGATGTAGGGGTAGTGGTAGTGGTAGGGGTAGTGGTAGTGGTAGGGGTAGTGTTAGTGGTAGGGGTAGTGGTAGTGGTAGTGGTAATGGTAGTGGTAGTGGTATTGGTAGTGGAAATGGTAGGGGTAGTGGTAGGGGTAGTGGTAGGGGTAGGGGTAGTGGTAGGGGTAGTGGTAGGGGTAGTGGTAGGAGTAGTGGTAGGGGTAGTGTAGGGGTAGTGGTAGTGGTAGTAGTAGTGGTAGTGGTATTGGTAGTAGTAGTTGTAGTCCACACACTTACATGAAGTTCTCCCAAAATATTCAGTAAAAATTAATTATATGGCAAAACAACGTTTGCCGGGTCAGCTAGTATGTTTATATGTATGCATAAGTTATATGATACTTTTATGCCTAAATTTTGTCCGGGTACTTATATTTTTGAATGATATACATAAACTAGTAATGCTCTAACAATGTTAAGAGAAAATCGCAAAAATCATCCTAAATCCTATTCACCCAAGGTATGTGGTCAATAGGGTAAAGACTTGGGAGGATAGAGTTAAAGCAAGGGTTGACAATAAATATATTTTGTAAGTAAAATTTTTTTTTGCAACAGATGCAATTGATGGCTTTTGAGTGGCATGAGATGGTTCCACCATACAACAGGAACACGAAGTCTTGTAGGTAACAAAAATCTCAGCTCATATTCATATTCACCCCTGGTCTACCCTATTCACCACGTTTTTACGTGCTGGATGAAAGCTATCACGGTCTCTTCCGGCCCCGTAAATGTCATACCTCTCATGAAATCTTTAATTTATGTGAAAATAAAGAAACCACAAGGTCAACCACGCTATTTAAGAGCGGTTTGGCAGACTTCACATTCAGTTAGTCACATTTTGATATTGTAAATAAGATTATTATTGCTACTATTATTGCACTCAGTATCAGATACTGATAATTGAGATAGCTCATTAATGGATCATATAGAATACACTCCCTACATCGCGGCGATCGAGGATGTGTGCGTTTTTAAGCCATATAAATTTCCAACCTGCGTTCTTTAACTATGCGGACGCCATAAAACAAAATTTGATTTTTCCTCGTGAGACTCTTATTTATATAAAATCGGCGGGGCTCGGCGCCCGGCACGATTTGGGTCACGCGGGCGTCACGGCGCGCGCGCAGCAGTTTGTCGCCGCACCATGAGCGGCCGCGGCGCCATCCCGGCGCCCTCACTGTCATCCTCGCTGCGGCTTGCCTCTCCTCCCCACGTAGATGACGTCACGCTAGGATAAGGAAATTCTGGCCAACTGTCACCAGATAATTCCAGCTATCTCAACATCGTTACCGTATGCATTTTGATTGACTTTATTAATATGGGTAAGTAACTCTGTAGCAACATTCAGATTTGAATTAGAATCGATCGATGTGATTTTTTTACATAGGCTACTTTATAGGTGGCTTTTTATTCGGGAAAATTTCATGGTTACCGTAAAGTAACATAACTGAACTGAACTGACTATAGGCGGGTCCGTTGGCGCAATCGGTAGTGACCCTGCATGTTACGCCAGGGGTCGTGGGATCGAATCCCACTCAGGACAAATATTCGTGTGACGAATACTTGTGTTTGTTTTGTGTCTGGGTTTTAATATTTTCAATTTATGTATGTATTTAAAACATATATGTACTCGTATGAATATCAGTCTCTGACACCCATAGTACAGGCTCGCGTCTAATTTGGGGTCAGATGGCTGTGTGTGAGAATGTCCATGATATTTATTATTATTGTTATATTTACTGAAAGAATCGTTAGATTTTTCGACTATTATCGAATCGATCGTTGATGGCTATATCGGGTTATGATCGCCAAATTGCGGGTGAAGCATTCGCTTCAACAGAAACCATTCCCTTGATGGTAGAGGTAATACTGTACGGAAAACGATTTAACGCGGGCGGAGCCGCGGGGAATGTTAGTCAACAATAAAAAACTTAGTTCACGCTAAAACATTTATTTTTTTTCAAGCTAAAATTTTGTTAATCATTAACATTTATTAAAGAGTAACATTTATAACAGAAAACTTAATATTTTTAATCGTAAGGAATGATAGTACCTTCTTAATCTAATATCAAATAAAATATGAAAAATTAAATGAAATAACATTTCATTTTTACTAACCAGGGCTATAGAAACATTTAAACATTTATACAATAATCGCTAGGTTCAATTGAAATCATTATTATATCTCCAAACATCAATATCTACACATAGATACATTTCCTTCTTTAATCTAAGTTTCGATAGACTATTGAGAATCATTTTTCTTAACTTCTTAATAATAATAACGTTTATAATAATTTGCAATATGTTTTCATGAAATAATCATATTTATACAATCCATCTACATCATCAACATCACTGATAAATCTTGACCCTGAACTCCATGTATTGACTACGTGAGAATACGCTAAGCCTATGTCGGTGAAAAGTTGTTGCATTTTAAACCAGTTTACATAGACATGTCCTTAATTTCTATATAACATACCATTATATTGAAACAAGTGAAAATAATGAAATCTATGATTGAGCAGAACTATCTAAAATAAATAATTACCAATTTAATTTCGCCTAAATTGGAATATTTATTGCTGACGTAACATTAAACTTGTGATGGTTAAAGTAATTAATACTACAAATAATAATAAAGATTTTAAAAAATCTGTGTTTTTATGAAGTTCTCCAGCTGGGTAAATCTAACTTTGAAAAACTCATAGAATCCAACTCGGCTTGGCAGCGTTTGGGAAATTAAGACAAATCTTAATCTTAACTCAGTGCCTGAAATAGTCCTCAAAATTGTGGCTTTTTGAAAACCTGAATTACTAGAGAATTTATGTCGTTTTATTAAACGTTTTTTTTTATACTTAAAAATGCAGTATGGCAAGTAGAATTCAATTATGCAATAAACAAAGAGAGCTGTTCGTAAGGGCAATGTTTGTAGGATACGAACATTTTCCTTCCATGAAAATCTAATGTTATTATTATTATAATATATTCTTTAAACCGACAAAAAATACACAACATCAACCTCCTTCTCCACAAGATAACAATATTATTCTTATACTCGTATATACTTTATGGGCCCACAGGCCAGATTACATACAATAACTCTATTATGTCCTTATATTGACTAGCATATACTTGGTATTAGAAATAAAATTGATGGGAATCAGCAATTATACCGCAACTCGATTATTTATAGCTTATATAAATGCCTAATCATAAAGTATACAAAAAATTATATTAGTATAATGGCTAAATGGCGCTTAAATTATATTATTAATGATTATAATGGTAAATAATATTAATTTTAAATAAATAATATCTCCTTCCTTACCATATTTCGATATAATTATAGTTCAACGATTTAAATAAATTAATATACAATTACTATTAAAAAAATAAGTTTACTTTCTTATTATGGAAATTAACTAGGATATCAGATATTATAATTTTAAGTTTTATGGAATTCAATAATTAAAATAAGTTATATCATAAGCGTGCATATTAGCTATATAATTAGAATATTTTCTTTAGATTGAATACAATTCAGGAGCATTACATTAACGAGTTATAACTCCAAAATGTGTTGTTGTTGAAATACTGTTTGACAAACAGTATTTCAACTGTCTGACTGTCCAATATCCGAAAATTAAGGAAGGTTATCTAGGATTTCACTGAGTAGTGTTGGTCTAGTTATGTCCATGAGGAGGATAGGTTGCAAAATAACCAAGCCGCCACATCGTCTAATTCCACCCGGGCGAAGCTACGGGTGTCCTCTAGTATTCTATAAAACGGAATATACTCTTACACTTTATTATACCTTATTTTTATATGACAGAAACATTTACGCCATAATTAATCCTAGTTTCTAACTGTGTCCTGATGGTCTCGCCAAATATTCGTTAGGATGTCTGTAAGAAAAGCAAGAGATTATTTAAAATATCTAAATTGCAGTTGTGACACTTTAGTAATGACATCTTTATTTGATCTGGAATTCCATTTCAGATTATACTTAGCGCACAACTAATCACTGCTCTAAGATACAATAGAATTAGTTAACGAAATTGCTATCTTCCCCTCTATTGGCACGTAGAACACGTTGCCGTTTATTGCCCAGCTACAAATCTCAATACAATTTAATACTGATGAGTTCTACACTCACAGAATGAATTTTAAAAACACATTTATATACAGCTTTACAGTTAATAAACAATAACTGATGAGTTTATGGAATAATAGTAATTGCAAAGATTTAGAAATTAATTGAGCTTCTTAATACCAATAATTTATTACTTATATTTACAAGTTAATTACTTATATTTTTCATATCCAAAGACTATATGCCTTTTAGATATCGTTTTTCATATCAGTGAGGACGTTTTTTTATAAAGTATAATGATTATTTTATTTCTTATTATTATTTATAGTCTTTTTTATTTTTTCCATTTTCCAAAAGTTTAGTACCTACCCTGAGCATTAAAATTTTTATTATGGTACTCTTACTTAGTTTAAGATTCGTTAGGATTAAAAAGACCAAGAAAACAATACAGAAACTTCAAAATATTGCTTTTAAAACCCTTTTGAGTTTCGTCTCTGAGATATGTGGTCCTATAAAATAACTGGACTTAATTTATGAAATCCATGGATGTAATGTCAAGATATAATAAATTCAATAGCCATTTGAAATCCAATGCAGATAAAAAAAGCTTTCCTTAATCAACATTAGCTGGTAATTGAACTCAATAATAGATAATTAAATGAAAAATATAATTTCCTCACTCGAAATATCTTTACCACATCCAATTTTAATTCGCTGCGACCCATAGACGTCCCACTGCTAGAAACAGGTCTCCCCCAAAGAGACAGCTGCGGAAGTTCTAGAGCATACTCCACCACGCTGCTCTAATGCGAATTGGTGGAGGGGTTAGTGGCCAACCCAGTGCCGAATGTCCTCAAGCCACCCGAAGGTCTTCGTCAAGGCTTAACCACTGTTTCGAGCATTGACAACAACCGGGACCGACGGCTTTACGTGCCCTCCGAAGCACGGCAGCGTCCATGAAATTTTGCCTATAGCGGTCACCCATCCACAAACCGACCGCGCCCGTCGTTACATAACTCTTTCGATCACATTGAATCTACGCGATCCATGGGGCTATGGATGCTTCAATTTTAATCACCAACTAATTTTTAATGGTTTAATTACCTATTATACTATATATATATAACTATTGTTCTATTCTCTCTCAACTAATTGGACTAACTATTCCTAATTGAGTCTTGTTCAAAGTCAGTCACAGTTCTAATGGGCGGCAGCGGATGGGTGATGCTGCAAGCTCATTTTCTATCTTTTATCCATTAAAAAAATAGTTTTATTGAATTATATTTGGAACATAGGTAGTACTTACTGCTAAATTTGAAGTGCCCTCTAGAAAGCCGTAGACGCTTCCCAGCTGCAGCCTAATACAAAACGTCGCATTGAGTTAAGCGTGCTGGAAGTAAGAGTTAAAATAAAAGCTCATTTATTAGCCGCGCGCACCCGGCGCGGTGGTGACTATTTAGGTACTGGTATCTCATCAGATATTTATTTCCCAAATAACTATCAATTGTCCTCCACCATTTCCTTGTCCCATTGTAGGGCCCAGCCCCTCCTGGCATGGGAGGGGTTCAAGTCAGTCTGGCCAAATATGTATTGACTTCACATTCCTTCGAGAACATTAAGGAGGACGCTCAGACATGCAGGTTTCCTCACGATGTACCATTACAGCGGGTGAAATTTAATTTCTTAAATCGCACATAACACAGATGAAATAAAATATATGAAATAATTGGTGTGTGCCGCTTGGATTTGAACCCGTACTGCTCGAGTGAGAGGCGAGTTCTGTAGCCACTGAGATATCACCGCTTATAATGATCTAAATCATGGATGTTAAATTGTATTAGTTATTCTTCAGAATGTAGTTCGTTGGCATACCTATATGGTGTTATGATGCTTCATTATTCTTGTGATGCATATATGTCTGACACAGGATGGTTCGAAAAAATCGAATATCTTTTCCACCCGCTATCAAATTGTTTTGTGCTTTTGTGTACTTTCCACATGCTATATTCCCCACTTTTAGTCTACTACCGACTGGCAACAGATACAGATCTCAGTTTTAGCGCCTACCTGATCCGGGAGACCTGGGTCACAGATTACGTAAGTAAAATATTTATAATTAATGGTTTTTCAGTTATTGATAAAATATTGTATTTATTTTAGGTTTTATCTTTACTATGATTGTATATATGTTTATCGATGTTGCTAGTACACTTATGCTCAAAAGAGTCAGTCGGGCTTAAACCGCGGGTAAAAGCTAGTTCTTACTAAAGTAACTATAACAGATATATACCAAAGAGTGAAAAAATTCCGAGTGTTTGTTAAAAAAATGACTAGACTTAGTACCAGTATTATTGTTAACAGGGTAGTCTGGAGTCGGCACTGGCGGTGGTATGTCCTCGTCTGGCTGTTCAGCGCGCCCGGCGGAGTCCATCACGTAGGTCCAGGGCATTTGACTTTGGAGCTCCACAACCGTGCTCCGGCGACGGCTGTCAATGATTTTTTTAATGAAAACATCATAAGGATGGACTCTTTACAGGGAACAGTTTCTATGGCACGGTTTTCCGCTCGGAATTGAAGGGTTAGGCCATAGGATCATGCTGTCCAAGTGCGCATTGTTGGATTGAGAACATTATGAAGAAGATACTTCTTCGTAATGTTCGCGTGCAGGTTTTCTCACAATGTTTTACTCTAGCGTTGCAGCAAGTGACATTTAATTTTTTTTTCATTCTCAACACCATAACAACAAATCGTTCCACCGCTTTCCTGTGACCAAAGTAGTGATGTTTCCTACTTCTAAACTGTGCGGAAATATTTTTATACACAGTTTTTACATCACACAGTGTTTTACGAAGCTCGTGACTTCAGCTGTGTTGTCACTCTGTTCTATTTATTTACCATTTGTATGCGCCAGTGCGCCATTCTTGGCCAGCGTGGTGGACTAAGGCCTAATCCCTCCCATTCTGAGAGGAGACCCGTGCCCAACAGTGGGACGTCTATGGGTCGCAGCGATGCGCCAGTGCGCATCCCAGCACGGCGGAGCGGACAATTGCCGGACGCGCAAATTTTTACAGGCGCATGATGTGTCACGTTTATTACTCTAGCGTTTATTACTTAGTCTTTTGTCACGCCTACACCACAATGGTCACATTGTATCTTACATCAATATAGGCTCCCAAAAGGCTCAAACACCGCTTATTAGTACGATGAGGTTAACAAATAGATATTTAAGATTATTCCTGTAAATACTTGAAAAAGCTGAATTCATCATACAAAATATAAAGACTTACAACACATAACTGTACAAAAATAAAAGCGTTGATATATAAATAGTCCCATTGTTTCCACCACCTACAAGACTTAAGCTGGAACAAGACGATAAGAAAAGACAAAAGAAGGGAACAAATCTCTATCTTAATAGAACAGGTTCCACGTTCACAGAAAAATAACCAATCAGGACTTCAAGTTAGAACAAGAATGTATACCGCCACCATAAGAAAATCCAAAAGCGAGGGAATAGAGCCAAGCTGATCTACCTCAGTCTAGAAACAGGATCCACTCGTTTCTGGAACTCTGGACGTTTGTCAGATATAGAAGTTGCTGGGGCTTTTCTGTAGACGTCAAAATTTTTTTTTCAAGCTTTCGCCAAGGTTTTCCAATTTGGTTCGAAAAAAATGAATTTTCCAGATACCCCGTTGAAGTCGTCTCGTTACGAGTTTGTAGTGTATTTTTCTGCTAGAAGTGCCATGACATATAATACTAGCAAAATCTTTATGATATGCTTACTGTTCGTTTTCTTTAATGGAATGAACTAGTAAAAAGATGTTAGCCGACTCCGTGGCACGGTGGTGTGTAACCCTGAATGCCACCCCGGGTCTCGGCTTCGAATCTCGGCCGGTGGATATATTATTAATTTCGCAGATAAATATTTGTACTAGGGTCATGGATGGTTGTTGGCTGTGTGAAATCTGTGTGTCTATGTGTGTGTGCAGTTTAACTTGAAATGTTTCCATCACCATTGTGGTAGGTGACATATAATTGCCTAAACCTAAAATGCTTCAAAGTTAATAAATATAATTGAAAGAAATAACTCAAAGCAATAAGTCAGCCCTTTGCAAAACTTCTTTTCTTTACTGTGTTCTCCTCTGTTATTTTTCTGGTTCAATAAATGATATTGTATTGTATTGTATAATTGTAAACCAGAAATATAGGCGGTGAACCATGAAGCGTTATTCCCGAGATTAATGAAAAGAGTTCATTTAAACTTCTGCATAAAAAATTAAATTAGGTCGTAGAAAGCAAGGACTTAATACCGCCGGTAGGCATTCTCTACCAGACAACTCAGGTGGTGGAGATAAAAAGGTAATCTTATACATAGATTACATTATATTCTAATATAATTTTAATTCCACAAATCAAAAAGCCTTTCCTGTAAGTCAGTTAGGTTTTTAGGTAATTACGTTATGTTTAAGTCTTTATGGACTATGAAATTTTTTAGGCATGGTTTATGGATGATTTTTTTAATTTATGTTTAATTTTCTGGTGAATAACAACATGTAGTCAAACTTTCACTTGCTGTTAACAATATCGATATGATAGATAAAAATCATGAATTAGTTGTTCTCAAAATCCATAACATGACCGCCCATGGAGTTAAAGTCATATCGAGTATCTATTTATTTCATTAGCGCACCTCATACATTTCTGGTCATATAGGGTTTGGTTATTAGCTTATGTTTGTTATGATAAGTGACTGACAGGTTGACCGTGGTTGTATCGGTTGACTGCTCTGCAAGATTACTCTCCAGTCTTTGAGATCTCGACAGCAGGTTATCTGGAAAGGTGACTTTGTTCCTGTTGTTCTGTTTCTCCTGTGTATATGCTTTTGTTACGGCAAGTACAGACGAGGATGATCTATAAACAGAAAGCAAACAGCAACTTTCAAAGTCATTTGAAATTCGAAAACCATCGGATTTTAAGTATAATGTTTTATACTTACTTGTAATCATTGACTTTGGTCACAATTTGGTTTGTGGTTGTGTCGAAATTTGTTCACAATACTTCATAAACCTAAATAATAAATGGGAAATTGTTTGTTTGTCCTTCTACTCCTTCTCAACATTGTGAGGGTTCGAATCCCACTCAGAACAAACATTCGTGTGAAAAAAACTTGTATTTGTTCTGTATTTGGATGTTTATATCTATTTTAATCGATAGTTAATTAACGATCAATTTTTAATCGATTGATGGTTATCTCGGATTATTATCAGCCGAACAGCGGTTTATGCTAGATTTTGATTATTGATGTAGCTGGCCGTTGATAAAGGCTATGCTTAATTATTGCATTTTAAACCATCCCTTGACGGTAGAGTAAATTCTGCACGGATTCGATTCGGACGCTGCCCCGGGGAAAGCCAATTAATAATAATTTTCATCAAAGGGGTATTAACAGTACAGACAATCAATAATACCTCGAATCATTGTTCACCGTGTTCCTGGAACTCCAATTCAGTGGCGACCGCAGTAATCCCCTCATATTGCTTAGGAAGCGGTTGAAGCGAGCTCGTGGTATTCGCGGGATTTCGTCATCCCGTGCAGTGTTATCATTTATATTTTCCATTTCAATCGTTTCGGTCTGTGTCGGTCGATCGACACGCTGAAATGTAGGTTTTATTAGTTTTACTGTAAATATATAAAGTCAGTAGTGGGTAGTCAAAGCCGTATTAGGTGATTTGAGTAGGTACGTCATTCCGGGCCTTTAATACAAAAATGATGATCCCAATTTTATTAGTTTTACTGTAACTATATAAAGTCAGTAGTGAGGTAGTCAAAAGCCGTATTAGGTGATTTGAGTACGTCATTCCGGCCCTTTAATACAAAAATGATGATCCCAATTTAATTAGTTTTACTGTAAATATATAAAGTTAGTAATGGGTAGTCAAAGCCGTATTAGGTGATTTGAGTACGTCATTCCGGCCCCTTAATACAAAAATGATGATACCAACTTTAGCTAACGTATGTAATGAATGTTGTAATTAAATTACACTTAGGGTCTGAGTAATAAAGGTTTACTAAAACCATAGTGAGTGCAGCTCACGTACGTATCAAACCATCCATCCGTAAATGGAACAGAAACAAGTTAATTATACATATGAACACATACCACACTCTCGAGGGCTGGCGTGTGTCCATGGTACCCCATAATCACAACGATGAGCATCAAAATATTGATAATCAAAAAGACAATAAAACGTGAGTACAGAAACGCCATAGTCCATGAAGTCCAATTTGTTTTCACCGATGTATTGCCAGCGCCGATCAATCGGCCGCCGATATAGTCAACCAGATCTGACAGAGTCTGGAATAAAATTATATATGAGAAACGCCCGCGTGGAAAACAGATTTTGAAAATGGAATGATTCTTCGACCACTTATAACTGAAACACTTTTTGTGTGAATTAATGGATGAATGCATTTTGTTTGTTCAAACATGTCTACATATTAGGTGTTATTGAAATTAGTTTAGAACTTCATACTGCACTGATTATACCAGTGTGCAAACATTCACTATTACATAATATATTTAAGCTATATTCTTACTTACATACTACGATAAATGCACTTTGAAAAATTATGAAAGTAATAAATGTAGACGATTTTTAAATAATTGCTTAATTAGCTTAAAATTTTTATTCTGTCGAATAATTTCTTATGTAATTATTATTCTTATAGCTGATATGTATTTATAATAAAATAGATCTTTACACATTAACATGATTACAAAGTTAAATTTGACATTCTAAATCTATTACAATGAATCATAAGTATTATATATAGTACTTACTGTTAATCATTATATGTATATAATTAATTAATAAATACTTATTAAATAACTAGAAGACCCGGTGGACTTCGTACCACCTACAATCATTGATTTATGAAGTATAAAAGAGGAAGATTTTTTTAATATTCATAAACGATATTGCTTCTCAAATACGTAACTGTCAATAGCCTTTTTGCTGACGATTTTTTTTTAAACCGGAGGTCTTTTTATATACTGAATAAAATACAAACTGAACTATCACTCTATATTACTGTATGACTTATTTTATATGACCTGCTTGGACATATGGTATATGGTATACAGCTTTAGGGCTGCACCAAACTGAGCAATACATATACAAATTATTACAAAGCTTCCAGAATAGTATGTTGAGGGGCAAGGACTTACCTTTGTATATACCGCGTCATTTGCAAATAATACAGCGGCTGTGATATCGATGATGCTCGAGCTTATTGTGCTCAATACCCACGGCCACTTGATGGGCTTGTTGTGTTTGGTGAGGGTCCCTGGTGGAACAATCGAAAACAAGTCAGCTTACATCTAATTAGAGTCACACGTTTATTTCACTTCAAGTAAAAGACCCAAAACCTTGAGAGCTTCGGCAGCATTCTCAATAAAAATATTTGTATATTTTTGGGAGATTAAATGTTGGAAAATCCTTAATGACAGGAAGCTGTGATAGACTGTTGACAAACATGTATATTGGACGAAGAATTATTGAAAAATAAAAATAAAACATTTTATGCTAAAAGATTTAAACGACATGCTTGATTAAAAATGTCTATTGAGATTCGGGATATTATGAGCTACATGCAGTACTAGTTCTGTTAATATAATGACTTGATGATACGTGACCGCTAGTGGCAAAATTTCATGGACGCTACCGTGCTTCGGAGGGCACGTAAAGCCGTCGGTCCCGGTTGTTTTCAACAGTGGAAACAGTCGTTAAGCCTTGTCGAAGACCTTCGGGTGGCTTGAGAACATTCGACTGGGATGGCCACTAACCCCTCCACCAATCCGCATTGGAGCAGCGTGGTAGAATAGAGACTGTAGACCTGCCCAGCAGCGGGACGTCTAGGTCGCAGCGAGCGGATGATACTTACACAGATACAGAATGCTCGTCAAAAGCGACAATGATGACAAGCAGCATCCGATGATATTTAGTACAAAAACCCTCGAGGCCGAGACTGGGATGTTTTTTATGAAGACAGTGGTCTGGTTTGGGAGGTCTGGGACCGCTTGGCCGATGTTGACGCTCTGGGCACAGAATTCGGGGTCTGCAAGGAAAACACTCGATATCAACATTGATGAACCAAGTTACAGGCATAAGGCATTAAGTCCGCCCATTGTATATCTATTTAGAGGTCAATAAAGCTGTATAAATAAGTAAATATAAATAAATAAATTATTTTATCAATTAATTGATGACATAGGTAACTACATATTTATTTTATGACTAATTATTTTTAAATATTTCTTTGTTTAGTGTTAGTTTATTTATGTGCTAAGTATTAAAATTGCTTTCTTAAATTAATTAATTAATTAATCAATTAAGTAATTAATCAATTAATTAATAAATCAATTAATAAATCAATTAATTAATTAATGAATACATTAATAATTAAATAAATAAATAAATGTGTATATACTTATCGAAAGAATTATGGTAATAGTTAAACACAATCTGTTTAATCAACTCTTTTGTATATTAGTGCCCAGTATCGCGACATGTAAGCATGTTGTGCTTACATGTCGCGATACTGGGCAACTGCAACAAATATCTGAAACACATCGTTCATTATGATACGTTGCAATACCATTTGATGTTTTGGCAAGGATAAAATGGATAGTATTTTAATATCAAAATGAAAAATCCATTGAATGGTGAATATCAATTTTTGATTTAAACACATTATATTTTAATGTGTTTGGTATTAAGAAAAATTACAATGCTTAATAATTTACCAGAAAATAGGAAGCCATTAGAACAAAATTAAAGATTAGGGGCTGTTTATTTAGAGAAAATTAGACAAATGACTAGCAAAAGAGTTAAAAAAAAATTCACCCCTTTATAATTATGCTAAAAATATGGATGTAAGTTTTACATACAAAATACTAATTATACTGTTTTAATTTCAGGTGAAGAAACTACCAACTACCTCTATGAATTATTACGCATGTCGTTTGACGATTCGTCAAAATCCTGACAACTATTTGTTGTGGTTAAGTTTAAATTTCATGATCATACATAACTCACAAGAACGCTAGTGGGGAAAGAAGTTTTTCTAAGCTCAAGCTAATAAAAACCTATTTGCGATCGACAATATCGCAATATAGATCGACTTTAATACAAGACAAATAAAATGTTACCTACTAGCTTTTTTAATAAATCGTATTTTCATTCATTATCCCATGCTTTTTTGTATGTTTGAAGAGTATCGCTCAGGGCGCTGGCACTGATAAAACCAGCGCTGAGTGAAGCCACTCATGTCGCGATGAAACTATTGATGCACAAAGCGTCGCTATTTGTATTATATTATATTTTAGCCCCAGCAATATCGGATGTGATGATGTCACATCCGATTTTGCTGGGGCTAAAATGTCGGATGTGACATCAGAACGCATATAATTATAACTTTGTTAAAGGTGAGTACATGCGCTTCGCTATAATCCCTTTCAAATTATGGGTCGACTTTTAATATTGACACAGGCTGCTGCTAACGCTAAGCTAATGGACTACCCCTACCAATTAACCTCCTTTTACCTAGAAAATACTATCCATAATATGAGACACATACCTAGGGGGTTCTGAGAGGACGTTATTATATTTCGCACTTATCTTTTTATAGTGGACATTTACGTATTCATATTAAAGTACGCCATGCACATTTCTTTAAAAATAAGTATTTTTAAAGCATATCTACTAACATAAAAATATCTGGTTAACTTTGCCTTGCTTTATAATTTTTGACACAATAAAATATTCACTGATATACTATTTTGCTTGATGCGTTTGTACATCTCGCCATTCGCGATTGGCCGTAGACAGAAGACGAAGATTACTCACACGAATAAAATCATTAAAACCCCGACTAGATACTTAAGTATTAACTTGTGTATTACTATCCATACTATATACTATAATATTATAAATGGGAAAGTGTGTTTGTTTGTTTGTCCGGCTTTCACGTCGCAACGAAGCTATTATATGGTATGGTTTTTGTGTGTGGAGATAGTGAGGAGGGTGGAGAGTGACGTAGGCTACTTTTTACCGCGGTAAAACATCCCCATGGGTAGATATCGATGTTTTGTTATTTGCTAGATATTTAGTTCCGGATGTTGTTAATAGATGGCGTACCTTACGTACCCTTTATCTGCGGTCAGCATTACCGCTGGTTCCTCTAAGTATCTTTTAATCGTGGAACTGTCATTATTTATCCACCACAAATATTATAAACAACTCATTGTTAATTCCCTTTGACCACGCGGGCGGAGACGCGGGTAAAAGCTAGTTATTATTAAAGCTTATGTGTAGCAGTGTAGTATTCACGCAGGCTATCAACTTATTCAAAATCGCATTGCAAAATTGGCCTGGCCTTATCACGGCGAAATATACCTAAATATGAAGTTGAAAGGCAATGAGTTGCGTAAGTGCTTCATGCATTCAAAGTCGCTTTTGGGATTATAAGAGGCTTATATAAGAGCACCTGGCGCTCTAGACAGCTAGTGCTAGTCATAGTCGACTCCCGATATGTACCTCCGGTTTAGGGTTGATATATGAACAATTGGTCATCAGTCGGGACCAAGCAATTTATATATTCAGATTAATCGGGTTCGCCACTAATTCCTCCGCCAATGGATCAGCATGGCTGTGCTAGAACATGCTCATTGTCTGCAGTAGGACACTAATAGCCAGGTATTAATGTTAAACAACGCTCTGAGATCTAGAATTCCCTTTGTGTGTCCCTTGAGTACATTGTAGGTACATCGTGGATTTACGAATATTAAAACCGTGTTACCGTTCCCCCCATTCTCAACTTCCGCAACGCATTTCCTTCCTTCTTCCACAGAAGAAGAAGATGAAGAAGACGACCACACATAAGCCCCCAGGCCCACGTAACCCAACTATCCGGTCCATATTAATGGACCACGGCAGGAACTTCATGCTAGGAGCTAGGCTCCACACACCGATGACCACATCAGGGCCCTAGGCCCAAGGTAGTGAAGGGTTCAATAGGCAGTGGTTTCATGGTGCTGTATCCTGGTTTTTTATGTTTAAATTAAATTAATAAAAAACTTACTATGTAAGTACATCAACCGGATGTAGATAAGGAGAGATTGAGTCGTAATGTTCGGATTGAGAAAATCAATATAACAATAGTATTGTGCTACGCAGATGCTGCAGAACACCAGTTGGAAGATGGCCTGAAGCTGAAATGAGAAACAGAACGTTTATATCATTTTATTAGTAACTAGTGGACGGCCGCAGCTTCGCTCGCGTAGAATTAGACATTCACTAACTTCAAAAACGGCAGTTTCATACTAACTTTGCACCCCCGTTTTACCCCCTTACGGGGTGAATTTTCAAAAATCCTTTCTTAGTGCTCCCCTACGTTATAAAAGGAACCCCTGTGCAAAATTTCAAGTTTCTAACCTTTATAGTTTAGGCCCTGCCATATGTCAGTCAGTCAGTCAGTCAGTCAGTCAGTCACCTTCTCCTTTTATATATATAGATTTAATTTTCATCATTTTTTAAAATGTATTTATGGTACTCTAGCATCAGTGATGTGTGTAGTAGCAGTATGTGCGTTTTTTCAAAGCAAATAAATAAATGACTATGACTATGACTATGTAGATCCCGAAACAGGACATTAAATACCGCAGAATATTTCCTGTCTATTTGATGCTATAGCACATCAGCTAGCTTATTGTCAAAGTTAGTAATACCCGTTTGTCAAGTAGGAAATGAGTTGATGATTATCAAACGCCTAAACAGATCTAAATAATAGCTAATTAAGAACCATATTGACCTATTATTTCACATTAAAAACAGATTCAGACGTAGTAATTAAGAAATAGTAATAAATTCGCTCGCCAGCTACATTCGTACTTTAAAATATAAAAAAAAATTACTGCTCCTATGTAGATTGGTTCGCTTATTCACGTCATATCTTGTACTTTAAAAACCCATGCTTTCATACTAATTATTTCATTTGATTTGACTGCTAGATTCTATTTTATAACCGTGAAAACCAATAATTAAAGAAGCACTTGCACAGTTATTCAACCATACATTTAGTTGAAAATAATGTTTAAGTGCCCATATATCAAATTATCTCAAATTGTATTCAAAATATATTTTTATACTATTACCATGTGCGGTTGAAAAATCATTGTAATTTGTTAAGCTTCGGTCAGTTATGAAATGTTTTGCATTAGTGAATCTGCAATTGTATTTAGGTGGTAGAGCCTATAAGATACATATAGTTCGCCTGAGGCAACCTTTCACGGTACCTTGTACTATTTCTACCGTGTAGTAATTGTTTTTAAGGCAATAGTAGTCCAGTTGAGGCCTGTGGCCTGTGTGACTCACTCGTTTAATCAAAAAAAAGTGCGTGCGTACAAAGTACACATGTCAGAAGTGAAACTTCTTTGGCGAAATATTCAAATATACACAAAAAAAGAATAAATATAAATATTCATTTGAAAGTCTTGTCCTCTCGCCCTATGTCACTGTGCGACGTTCGCTCTATCTCACTTTCTCTCTATCGCCCATCCTCTTCTTCGTCACGAACGTTGCATGCTGCGTGACGCATTTCCGTTTCATTTCTTCGTCACGAACGTTGCATGCTGCGTGACGCAATTCCGTTTCATCCGTTAAAAAATGTACCCTCATGCGCCTAAAGAAGTTTCACTTCAAAAATCACATTGATCCATCACTATGGATAGAAAGACGAGGTTCAATAATTATTTATTGCTTTAGGTGTAGTAGTGTAGTAACTAATAAAAGTAGGGTTTTTATAACCTTTTTTTTATACTAAGGTAGGCATAGGTGATACGCTCGTTATGCTCAAATAAGAGCTAAGCTGCGGAAAACCAAAATTAAAACCGGCATGTCAGTTCTCTTAATCAAAATGTATTCTTCAATGTTCATATAAAAAGTATCCGGTGGTTTTCAAAGTCTTCCCATTTATTTACCCATATTCGAGAGTGATTCATTTAATTAAAACTCACGTAACGGTAATTGGAGAATGCGTCCAAAATTAATTTTCAAATATTGTGATTTAATTTTGTGCGTCGATACTTCAGTTGCGAGTGGGCTGTTATTTCAATTACTGCAACATATTAGCTTGAACTATGAACTATTTTATACCAGTACTGAATAATGAATGTCTTATGTACATATTGCATAAGTATAGAGTTTTTATTATTATAGGATTAGCTACTCATCCAATGATCAATAGATAATCCTTATAATATTTCATGCTTAGGCGTTTATTCCACCAATCCGCATTGGAGCAGCGTGGTGGAGTATGCTCCAGACCTCCCGCAGTAGTGTCTGTGGGGGAGACCCGTGCCCAGCAGTGGGACGTCTATGGGTCGCAGCGAGGCGTTTATTAGTAAATTATTAGTTGTTTGATATACTTACTTTTCCTTTTAGTAGTTTGTTGTAAACTAGACATTTATAACCCTCTACGTCTACCGTCTACTGTGGATCGGGTTAGTTCCCAATCCAGAGTCAAATATCACCCGAAGGTGCCTAAAGATTTATTTTAAAAGTTTTTTTATTTAACTTCACTCGTATGTATCTATGTAAGTATGTATGTCCTGGAATCTTGCAATCAATATTTCACCCACTTTCACTGAAGCTATCGAGCTGAAATTTGGCACACATATTTGGTTCCGATGACAATGCATGAAAATAAAAAAAAGGTTTAAAACGCTTTTTTAAAAAAAAAAATTTTAGCGGTATAATTATTACAATTGAAATCACCGGGCGGGACGGCTTAACGCGACGACCCTTCAAAGGACGGTAGCGTCCATACACAATAATGAAGTCCACTGTCAAAGCGAGCTATACGGCTATGAGCACTTCTCATAGTTTGGAAAGAAATTCTGATAAATTAGACAATGGTTCAGCACGTGTTGACACATCTTCATAATATCACGATTTATCAACTGTGCTATTATTATGTACATTTCACAGTTATATTCAAATAGCGTATTGTATTGTATTGTATTGTATTGCAAGACCTTCCTATTATTCATGAATTTCCAACGACCACTTGCTTTGGATACCATGAATATGATAACAAGGGAACAGGGAATATGAATAGGGTCATAGGAATTAAATGAATAATAAAATAAATAAACAAAATTAATCTCAGCTAACTCTAAGATGAGATATTTGTGTCCTTCCTGTTCATTAATGTTGTTTCAACTAATTAGCTCTAACCCAAGCGAAAGCCAATTAAAATGTCTATCATTCTAAAGTAAAACGTTACTAAAATTACATATTTAATTAATGTTCGCCACAAAGGACAAAAATGTTTCATGTATGTAATAACACAGGGACCGAATATATAGTAGGTACACGTAGGTATGCAGGGGAGATGATTGGAAACTACTCGTAAATGAACCTTTTCGAGCCCTTTGCAAATGTGAACCATGTACGAATATTGACATTTTGTGTTTTTTTGAAGGCACATGCAGTTCGTAACAACCAAAATTATTTAAATAAACATTGTATAATACAGAACCAATATTTTATCAGGTTATAAATAACTTTTTGCTCAAGCAGGACGGCGCAAGCTTTTCGGCTCACTTTAATATTAATATTGTCACTTGAGACACTAAGTCCTGAATTGAGTTTCTTTGTCACTTGAGACACTAAGTCCTGAATTGAGTTTCTTCATCCAAGAAGACAAAACACTCATAGCTAAAATAGTTTTTTTTTAATGAATTAATTAATGGATTTCATAGCTATAACTATAGGTTAATTAGGTATCATAGAATTTTCTGTTAAATATTTACAATTGAAATTGAATGTAAGAGACTTAAATTAGTATTTATAAATATAATTAACACCGAGACACAGAACACAAGCTTAAATAGAATTCGCATGAGTTGGTTACTTATAAAAAACTCACTACCATTATTTAAAACATCATGCATTCAACTTTTTGTATGTAACAAGGTGAAGCCACCAATTCGCATTTGCCAAAAACACACATTGTTATAAAAAACTTATGATAGATGTCACTCGAGAGTCTGGGTTCAAATTGTAGCGGCAGTTCAGTTAGTAAGCAGTTTCGTTCTAAGCTTCGATGAAGGAACAAAAAATATGTTATCCCAATTCGCTATATCACTTCGCTAGTCGCAGCAGTAGCTATGCCATTTCAATAAAATAAAGTCGCTTCCCGCTGTCTGTCTGTCCCTATGTATGCTTAGATCTTTAAAACTACACAACGGATTTTGATGCGGGGTTTTCAAAAGATAGAATGATTCAAGAGGAAGGTTTATATGTATACAACATGCAAATATAGTAGAGAAACATTGATAATTGTAGAGGTTTCTAATGTGATGTCGTAAATAAACACATTTTTTTGCGCTTACATTGCAAACGTTGGCTGAACCCTACGAGATAGATCAAAGTATTGTCCACCTTAAAAAGTTCTACAAAAAAGTCCGTAATAGTATAGGTATGTCTATCTCTTAGGGATAACCCACAATAACCATTTTTAATCCTTTACTTTTCATGAAAAATAATGGCTTATTTACGAAGCGATTTTATGCAATTCTGCATTAATACTTATCCAATTAAGTACCTTAAATACGGAATTTAATAAAGATGAATATGGCCCTTTTCAGAATGTAATTTAAATGAATATTATCGAAGATATTAAAGATTTAAAATGCAGGGATATAGCTGTTACGGTGGTACCGGCCGCTAGGGTAGCAATCACCGTTAATAAATCGCAGAGTCAAACTTTCAACGTTGCAGGTTCTTTGAGCGTTGAGTATTTTTCACATGGCCAATTATATGTCGCTCTTTCAAGAGTAACCTCTAAAGAAATCATGTTTGTATTGTCTAATAACAAAAAAGCTGTGAACGTTGTATATACTGATAATAAATATCTTCGGTACATTATTGATCGAAGCTAAATATACTACATTCTGTAGTACATTTAGTATCAGTGGGCGGGTCGCTAGTATATCTATCTTCTAATCTTCTAATATATAAAACTAGTGGAAGCCCGCAGCTTCGCTCGCGTAGAATTAGACCCATTAACGACGTCTACCCGTCTAACGACTCCAAAACGGCAAAGTTTCATACTAACTTTGCACCCCTGTTTTACCCCCTTAGGGGGTGAATTTTCAAAAATCCTTTCTTAATGCTCCCCTACGTTATAAAAGGAACCCCTGTGCAAAATTTCAAGTTTCTAGCCCTTATAGTTTAGGCCCTGCGTTGATATGTCAGTCAGTCAGTCAGTCAGTCAGTCAGTCAGTCAGTCACCTTCTCCTTTTATATATATAGATTTCCATGTCACAATGTTTGTTACCAAACTCCTCCGAAACGGCTTTACCGATTTTTACCAAATTTTATATGCGTATTCAGTAGGTCTGAGAATCGGCTAACATCTATTTTTCATCCCCCTAAATGTTAAGGGCAGTCCACCCCAATTTTAATTTTTAAATTTTTAGATAAATTTTTATTTTTTTATTTTTTTATGATACAACATTAGAAAATACATACAACCCTGAATTTTCAACTCTCTACAATCAACCCCTATTTTTCCATCGCGATTTTTGTTTTTAATAATTTCCTACTTTTATTGAACGCTTTCGATTATAAGTAATGGTAGTGGTAGTGGTAGTGGTAATTTTAGTGGTAGTGGTAGGGGTAGTGGTAGGGGTAGTGGTAGTGGTAGGCGTAAAAATTATTTATATTATTATGGCAAAACAACGTTTGCCGGGTCAGCTAGTACCTAATATAGATAATTTGGCCTACTTGGCAAACACTAGTTCATGTTATAGGTTTTACAATTCATATGCCGAACGTAGCTGACATTATGAATGTCATGTCAACAGTGATGGAGTATGAAATAGTATCTAGTTTTACTTCCAGAATCGAAGGTTTTACAGCTGAATGAGGACTAATACTAGAGAGCATTAAAGAAGTTTAACCGGAAACCATACCAAAACTGTACATTACAACAACATAACATAAAAACAAGCCAGCATTTTCTTAAATTATATTCAGATAAAGTATTATTTCAGCTTGAAAAAAAAAAAACTGTGTCAAGAGATTTCGACATCTTTAAAAATCTAATGTTTGCTTAAATACTTCATTCGATACGATATATCTCCAATATCATGGTATCAGATTAGGCACACCCGTTACTGATAAGACGAGACTTGCCTCGTCTGAGCGTATTGCAATTTATTTTGTCCATCAAATAAATATAGTTAGCAGCTAACCATTGAATTATTTTCACTAACGGGAAAAAATTATGATCCTCTCTCCAGCTTCAAACGTTAATGTTTGTTGTTCTATTCTGAAATGTTATAGTACAAAAAAAAAACTGGGACGTGTGTTAAAATTCTTCGATTATGGGCTAAAACGTGAAAAATCTTAAAACCTTCATATTTATATTGAAGATTATGAACATAGAATCTCCTTTTTTCGACGTCAGTTTAAAAATCACTCGCCTCCTGCAATGTACTAGTGTAAACAGTTTCATGTCAAAATATTATTGTTTTATGGTTTTATGCGTAACATGTAATAATTATACCGTCAAAAAATTTTTTTTTATAAAAGTCTTTTTAAAACTTTTTTTTTATTTTCATGCATTGTCATCGGAACCAAATATGTGTGCGAAATTTCAGCTCGATAGCTTCAGTGGAAGTGGGTGAAATATTGATTGCATGAAAACATTCGACACTGGGTAGGCCATGAACCCCTTCACCGATCCGCGTTGGAGCAGCGTGGTGGAGTATGTTCTTACCTCCCGCTGCTTGTCTGTGGGTGCGTCCCGTGCCTAACGGTGGGACATCTACGGGTTGCAGCGAGCCAGCTAGCCAAGTGATCATAAAATGCAACATACTCGTTTAAACGACAATATAATTCAATAGGGTTGACTGCACTTAGCAGACTTGCTCAAACAGACTGGTTGAACGAGCCTTGTGAGCGAGAAGCTATCGAGTCTGTACTGCCAGCATGCTGTAATTGAGTAAAATGGGGGGATCTTTACGTTACTTATTTTCTCATAAATAATATAAATGGGATAAAGCAGCGTTAGTACATACTTTTAGAGTGCATACCTGCAAGCTTGGGTCGACGGCCTTACTTATTTTCTCATAAATAATATAACAATACATATTTTCAAAAATCACATTTCTGAGTTCTAAAGCGTATAATGCCCCTGAATTGAAATTTTGAAAAAATATTCAATGTACAGAAAAAGTTGCTCTTCAGATTTATTATAGTATAGAAGATATATTATTATACACAATTCCATTTAAATTCCGAAGAATCAGAGTATCCTAAACAAAGTCTTTTATTACAATACTAGCTAACCCCGCGAACTTTGTTCCGCGCAGGAAATAAATGAGTATATTTTTGATTTTATTTTTATTAGCATAGTACATAATATAAATAAAACAAATTAATTATTTTAATGATTCTTTATTGACCATTTATTTATAAGTATATTACCTTGTGATAGATGACATTTCCCGTTTTATTTTCATGCGCTAGATCAAATAATGCAGATGATCTTAAATTAATGTTAATAAATTATTAATTTGACTTAATCTGGAGCGTTAAATGTGCGTTCGTGTTTTCCAGATGGTTGTTTATCCGCTCTGATCACCACTTTGTAGTCCTCATTTGTCATGCGCTCCAAAGCACTCTTGAACAACCTGACCAACGCATGAAGTTCATGAAGTATTTGCTGCAGATCTTGTTTAATTGCTCTTTTCATTGCTGAATCTCTTGACGTCGATCATGTTGCCCATGCAGTATAATTGTAAAAAAATATTTTGTGCATCTTCGAGAAGTTGTAATGATCCGATTCAATGGTAAATCTGTCTGTCCTTGTATCTACAAAATCAAAAGCAAAGTCAGTATTACTGATTTATAAATATTTTTTTTATAATTTGCATACATAACATAGTAATAATTATAGTATATTAATGTTCTACTTTATTCTTTGTAAGTACAAAAATTAAATAAATTAATACATACCTTTAATGTCGGATTAAATCCTCGTTCTTCAATAATGACTACCCCAAATCAGGTCATTTGGAAACAACTATTATATTTTCGAATGTTTGCTAGAAAATGTCGTGATTCTGGTGTTTCGCCAAGAAACAATGAATGTAATGGTTCAGGTGGCGGACAGTAATCAGTTCTGAAATCGTATTGAAACGCTGCTCGATTCAAATCAGCACTTGATAAATTTCTTCTTGTTCTTCTAAAATTATCTAGTTCTTGATCTCTGAGCTTTGACCCACGATTTCGCATTGCCAACCTAGATGTTTCAGTGGCTGCCTCGTTTTGCTCTTGTGATTGAGAAGCACGAATTCGCCATACTAACGCGATGCTCTTCACGTGCCCTTTGATTCGCAATGTTTCGAATCCTAGGTGGATTACGGATTTGTCGGAAAAGAATTGATTGTCTTGGTCGCGGCATGGTATTGTTAATGATAATATCGACACAATAAGCTAATAGAAACTCAAAACAAACATTTAAAATGTACTCTGTAAAATAAACACATCAACTGGTCGACTTCAAAAATTCCAAATTGTCAAAGTATCAACTGTCACTAAAAAATAAAATAAAACGGAACGGTGTAAAAAGTATCCTATAGCACTCCCCCGGTTCTAAGGTACCTCCCGACAAATTTTCAGCCAAATCGGTTCGGCCATTCTTGAGTTATAAATGGTGTAACTAACACGACTTTCTTTTATATATATAAGATGCATAGATACGATTTCGTTACTGGTGATTTTAAAGAACGTGATTTTTCCGAATTTCGTGTAACAACATGTTAAAACAAAGTTCATATTCAGTTCAATTCTATGTAAACTGAACTGCAGGAACAGAGTAATCGAAAACCTTCCAAAAATAAAAACACAACCAGTGCGCCAGCGATGTCTCTTATTGCTAGTTAAAAAAGTAGAGGAATATCGATAGGTACACTACCGTATGTATGGCAGAATGAAAAACAGAATAGAATTTCAATCACAGTTTTTCCACAACGAACCGGATATGTTCGCACGGCAGAAAAAAAGAATGGCGCATCGCAGTGATACATGCCTACGATGGAATAATACCGTTTTGCATGTTGTATGTGAAGAACACTGATGTGAAGTAATAATGTTTTACTTTAGTAATGCCTTAAATAGTATTTCTATAAAATAATACAGCCAACCCAGTGTCGAATGTTCTCCAGCCACTCGAAGGTCTTTGACAAGGCTTGACGAGTGTTTACACCATTGAAAACAACAGGGACCAGCGCCTTAGCGTGCCCGTCCGAATCATAGCTCCCATAAAATTTTGCCACAAGCGGTCACCCATCCACAAACCGGCCGCGCCCATCGGTGCTTAACTCTATCGATCACATTGAATCGATGCGAGCCATTGGGCTATGAACGCTACACATTCGATGCGAAAATAATACACTAAAACTCCCTATTTGTTAAAATGGTTACTTAATAAATTGCCGAAGTACAAGTAGAAAAATGGTCGAAAAAATTAAAACTCATTATTTCCACAGTAACAGTTAACTAATGCTTGCATTTTTGAAGAAAAATCTTTTTTATTTTATTATAATATGACAATATGACAAACATAACAGCCAGGCTCAGACCGTAAAATTGGTACGAGTTTATCAATTCTCTCGAGATATTCCCCTACCGTCCTACGAAGTCGGTACCTACCGTAGGGTCCTAAGCCACAAAGCCTTCAAGAGTGAAGTCGAGAAGACTCTATGGTAATATTTAACTAAGTTAACTCGCGGAGACAACGGCACCCCGCAACACGCACAGCAACACCCCCTTAACAATCAAAGAATAGTACAACTAAAGTATGGATAATGGAAATCACTTACCAATGTGCTTATTCCTGCGAAAGAATAAAAGAAGTTTTGCATTTTTCACTTTTTTTCAAAAATAATAATTTATTCACAAACACTATTTTTATATTTTTTAGACCAATACACCCACAACTACACACATGAAACACATCTATACGACAGTTGTTGGCCCGCAAGATATTCCTGATTCGTCAAGATAAGCATTCTCATACTCTTGATAGATCGAGATCACACGTTCGACTATCCGGCGAAGATCTGTATTTGTACGATTGTTTTTTTACCTTTTGCGTGATATTGGATGAAATTAATTGGTTGGGTCAACATAAGCTACTTTAATGTCTATATGTCCTATTACTTGTCTCTCAGAAAAGAAATTTAAATAGTTTCGTGAGTATATATAAGTGAGTTTCTTCTCGGTAGTTTGTTACCCGGCGGTCGACAAAAAATGTAATAACGTTCATTGAGCATTTTGTATGCAACACCATTATAATGAAAATTAGATGAAACTGAATATCAATTTGCCATCTCTCCTTAGAAAAATTAATAGAATCATGCATAGCGGACTAATTGGTCCGCGCCACGTCCGAGCTGGTGGCAGTGATTTTTATTTAATCTTCTCGCAGAAGTTGATAACATTAGAGTACTGAGTAAAATGATAATTTTAAACTATTTCTGCCATTCATTAATTGCTGGAATATCAAATAGGAGCTTGCGCAAAATGTTAAAAAAAAAAAGATTTCATCGGTCGGCAGACTAGAATAATTATTGAGATTATATTATAAGAGATAAAAAAAAAAAACTTCTGCCACTATTATGATGCTGCATTAATAATCTGTATTTTTGAAAAAAAATTAAAAATAAAAACTAAATTATATTATATTAAAAGAGGGGGTACATATCCAAACGTACACCCCGACAAAGTAACTACCACCGCATAGGACCGCCACGCACTGAATATGGGAAAAGGAACTTTGTTTATGAGGGTGCAGAAATCTACAACCAATTGCCGAATAACATAAAACAAATACAATCACCTGTACTATTCAAAAGTATACTCAAGTTTCACATCCTAAAAATTAATTAAAAGCTTTTATTTAACTTCACTCGTATGTACGAGTATGTATGTATGTATTACTTAATAGGGCACCTATTTTTATTTTGTACTCCTACCTACGAGTACATACTTGTTGTATTTTTGTAAGTGACATTGCTGACTTGCTTTTTAATTACCCACCACATATGTATTATCTATTTTATCTTTTTAGTAATCCTATATGTCACTTCGTATGCTCTTGTACTAGATGTAATTATATACTAACTACATTACGTTTTGGTATCAACGACGATGAAATCATATATGTGTAACACCCAAATTGCCAGCTCATAAGCTCCCTATATGAACGGTGAATAATGAACGGTGAATTGGCCGCTGTACAAAGAGGTATTATCTTGTAATACCTACTGCATGGAAAAGCCTTTATAGGATTTAATGGACGTACATTTTCGATTTCAATCGTACAAACCGTGTGGCCTAATGCATAATGTGTCTATTGTCTAGTATAATTATTAGTTAGCATCAAGTGCCTGTGGGGGAGACCCGTGCCCAGCAGTGGGACGTCTATGGGTCGCAGCGATCTATATTTAGCATAATAAATAGCATCACGCCTGTATTTCCCCAAAGGGGTAGACAGAGGATCTGATATTTATCAGGCTTGGGTTAGGCTATGACTACTATCATGACACAAAAAAATAAAGTTTGTAAAGGGATTGTAACAACTGTAATAATGTTTGTCCAATATGTTTAAATGTACCTTTTTTTTAATAATATCTATAGACGGACAAACAGACATACGGCCACCTGATGGTAAGTGGTCAACCTTGGTCAACGTCGTCTATGGACACGTGAGATACCAGGGGTATCACAGGTGCGTTGTGTTACCGTGTTCAATAAAAGTACTAAAGTCCGGAAAATGACGCACTCACATAGAAACGCTCTTTACACGACGTCAAAAGCTAGCCTGAGAGTGCAGTAATCGGTAGGGGGGTTCATGTCGGGTCTTTATTAATAGTAGGTTCTCATGGGGTTGTTTGAAAAATTGGTTATAAATATATATGGTTCAAAATGATTTTTGGTAACATAAAAATGGCCATCAGTTTTTTAATTTTCCAGTTAACCCTACCAATTGATTTTTTACATACATAGTGTCCCATACATAGCGGGCTTCAAACTATAGGCATAAACAATGCTTTTTTTATTACGTTATTAGTTTCTAATTTTATCTTATATCTTTTAATAATCCCTCAGTGGATCCTAATTTTTTTTTTTTAATGAGTGAAAAATCTTTTCACACCTTTTTGACGTATGATTGAAAATCACTTTTTATAAATGAACTAATTTCAGACAGACTTGATTTTGTTTCGTACAACACAACACTTTTCCAATAAGATATAGCTAATTTTTCCTGTAATATCGTCGGGCAAAATAGAAGTATATTCATTATCACTTTTATTAAAAAGCTTGCAAGAAAATACAGTCTTTCCTGATTTCACATGAAAACCAAAGTACTTTTAATGGCACACGCAAATTTGTAAACAATTAATTGCAAAAGGTGCTATTAAAATTTTGTTGTCCACTGATATATAGTGGTATTACCACAGATTACAGGATTAAAGTTGTTAGGTATATCCTTATGGTTTGAAGCCCGCGATATTTCCCGCAAATATATTTCATATGGAAGCTCTTGTGTTTGTTTCACTTTTTCCCACTTTAGGCAAAGGGGAGTGGGCCATAAAGCATAAAGCCCACGAGCCACTGCGACCTAAAAAGTTTCTATTGTAGCTGTATTATTATTATTATTGTAGCTTTATTTGTTCTTGATATTTCCCACTTTACATCTTTTCCTCTTTCAACCTTGCACTTTCCCGCTCAGCTTTTCATTATGACTTTTACTCTATTGTCAGAGACTTAGAAAGCAACTAAATTGAAGCCGCGTTTCATTCTCTCTGTAATTTCTGCTTACCTTTAAAGTTACTACAAGGCAATTAATCGTATTTGACAGGACGTTCAGCAATCGCACTTGAAATTACAAGTCATACGCATTAACACACATCGAGTTTTTTATGGAAGCTAAAGGCATTTTTATGCTTATTAATTCTGATAGTAAAAAGTAATATAAGTCGGAAGGGCAAGCCCTCCTAAAAATCCTTAAATCGCGTCTTATTTTAATCTTTAAAACGCGCTGTCTTCCTGTTTTTTTTATAAGTTATTACAAAGTTCAACAAAAATATAGATCTTTACTCAATCGAAACAAAGTCCGCGATAGCATATTACTCTTATATACATATAAATGACAATCAGATATTTACTGAAGAAAAATTATCCATTCAAACGTAATTTATGTGCGTTCATACATGGCATATTAATTGTTTTAAACAAAAGTTACTTTATCATGATGAAAATTTAACGAAGGTTAAGTTTGCGAGATACTGGAAAGTTAAAATTAAACTTAGTAGGTACAAGTAGATAATAGCCAAGATTGACATACAAATATAGGAAATATTTTTTTTTTTTTAATTTATATAGCGGTTGATTTTGACCCGCTACTCACCAGCCAGGTCTGCAGTTCCGTGTTGGGGTATAATAGGAGAGGCGTTGGACAAGTTTTCAGCTTGCCTCAAATACCTACCGAAAAATGGTGCCAGCTCTCCTACTATAAGTGCGACATGCAAGCGAAAAAATTCAAACGAATTGTCAGCGAAGTGTGTCTCGTACACAGCGGAATTCAAATTTCATTAAACGCAGACACTATGTAGAGGACTGTTCCTTTATTGTGACACACATCACCTGCCTGAAGTGTCAGTCATAGTGTTCGATAGTACATCGTGCATCCATTGCACCATGGACTACAGAGAATTGAAGTGGGAAGCAGGCGGGATATAGCGATCAAGTATGCGTAGCCTTTGTTCCGTGGATTGCACGAAATACCTTGCCTCGGAAACATGAACAACAGAGCAATTTATCCATACTAATATTATAAATGCGAAAGTAACTCTGTCTGTCTGTCCGTCTCGCTTTCACGCCAAAACTTCTGAACCTATTTGAATGAAATTTGGTACACATGTAGTCTAGAGCCTGAGAAAGGACATGGGCTACTTTTTAATTAGAAAAAAGTGTTGTAAGGGGTTTAAAAGGGGGATAAATGGATGTATGAAAGTATTGTCATTTTCAGAACTAGAAGCATAAAATTTATATTTTAGGCTGTTGATTAGTTATAAATAAATATGGCATTTAAAGTTTGTAAAAATGTTACCCTTAAGGGTGTGAAATAAGAATAGGGCATAACACATTTACGGATTCATTACAAATTTGTGGAGCTAAAGTTATCGAGTTAAGAAGAATCTGTGTGTCTAATTTCACGCGAGCGAAGCTGCGGGCGTCCACTAGTATTCTATACAACACCCATGTGCCCATCATGTGCCAACATCATGCAACATTGTAATCAAGTGAACTTTTGTCACACAAATTCTATGTTAACGTTAGTACAAAGATCGTGTTGTTAGTGTTAATCACGTTAAAACCAGTCTCGCATATTCGCTAAACAACACTAAATTATATTATGTAGTATGTATATAAGGGGCTGCAACTGAAGCGAGCTTCACCTGCTTTATACACAAATGGCTGGCCTACCGGTGAGTTCAATTTGATGTCATTATGTCATTTGATGTCATTATCCATTACTTATCTACCCCCTTTTATTTGCCTGTTTAAAATCATTGGTTAAGATACCAACCAACATACCATGTACATACCAACATACCATGGCTTTATTTTAGAATAGAATAGAATAGAATATGATTTATTTTGCTTAAAACACTTTATGGTACAGAATATTATTAGCTGACAGTAGATGTAGGTTATTTAGGTTTTAAAGCAAAATTGGACCGCACTCAGCATTATGTCATGATTCCTTAAAAATCATGACGCTGATTTTCAGTGCGGCCCTGTCGAAGTGATTGGTTTGGTCGATAAGCGACACAAGCAAAAAATCAACATAAAACAAATTTCAATGAAGATGAAATAATTCTACTACTAAACATGGCTATATATTAGCTTTAATTTTCTTAAATTAAAGCCATAAAGGCCAAAAAATTGTGGCCACTGGAGAAAGCATATTATTATTTAAAAAGTCTTCAAACTTGCCTTATACTACTAGCCTTATACTAGCTAAGCCCACATAGCATAATACACAGCGTAGATTTAAAACAAATAAGAATATTGCTCCGATATCAAATGAAAAATTCGAAAATATGTTTGAAACTTTACACCAAAACGCTTATTTTTCTTTTGTGAAAAGTTTTGGCTAAATTCGTCACAAACACTCATTGTTTCATTATGTTCGAAAACTCGCTCCGATTGAAGGACATTCATTTTACTACGTGTGTGTTAAGTGTTATATAATAAGTATGTATTATTTTTACCAATGTTATATACAATGATTTTAATAATATAAATAATAAAATCCATACTAATAAGTATAAATAAACGCGAAAGTAACTCTGTCTGTCTGTCTGTCTCGCTTTCACGCCAAAACTACTGAACCGATTAAAATGAAATTTGGTACAGAGATAGTCTAGACTCTAGAGCCTGAGAAAGGGCATAGGCTACTTTTTAATTGTAATTGTGTAATGGGTTTAAAAGTGGGATGAAAGGTTGTATGAAAGTATTGTCATTTTCAGAACTAGAAGCATAAAATTTATATTTTAGGCTGTTAATACGATATAAATAAATATGGCGTTCAAAGTTTGTAAAAATGTCTAGATAGACTGTCGCGGTGCAAACGAAGATATACAAACAGGCCAAGTTTGATATGCTAGTGTGTGTGATAGGTATATCTTACAATCTTGCCACGCTCTTTTATTGTCGTGGTGTGCGTGCATAATGATACCAGTACTTGAAAATTTATTTTAAAATAGGGAGTTTATTACATATACAAGGTGTCCCAAAATTCAACGATAATCCGGCACCAGAAGATGGGCCTGCTAATGACTGCTTAAGAAAAAAATAGAAAAAAAAATCTAGATGTTTTTTCAAATTACATAATAAAATTGGAAATTCTTAGAAAATTGACACCCCTTATGATATTTTTAACTACCATGACCACAATTTTTTAAGATATTTCTGATTTATTTTTTGTATCGGTGACCTAAGTAGTACTGCTATCTACCACAAATCCTAAAAATCCTATAATGTCTGTAGTTTTCACACAATAAACAATTAAAATCATTGTTTTCCCTAAAGTTTTTAAACAAATGTACTTTCAGTTCACTTTCACTCATTGTGATGTAAAAAAAAAAGTATGGACACTACTATGGCAAGTTTTTTTAAAAGTTGACGCAACTAACCAAGATTCTAAAATGGTATAATACTCTCGGAAAACTAGTCACAGAAAAAAAGTGTTATGTATTTCTAAACAAGAACCAAATTTCATAAATTGTACTTGTTGATAGTAATCATGTGCCTAAAATATGATGTTTTGTTGTAAATTCGTGGATTTAAATGGGACATGTGCGTAGTCAAACAAATTTAGAAGAGAGAGATAGATAGAGAGAGATTACATGTTAGTGAGAGGTAGTAAATGTTAGTAGTAGACGTTATTGAATAACAATAGGGCAGGTAGAGAAGTTGCTGTTCTCAGCAGTCTCTGCTTCTTTCTTTACTGTACACCGTTCCGTATTCAATTGACGTGTGAATCAAGTGATCTGCAAATTGAACTGACTTTGCATATTTGCATCAACTGACTGTTTAACTTTAACTGGGCCCTTTGAGTTACAAGGAAACTTAGATGGCAATAATTATTTGAACTTTTTACAAAATAACTTGCCAGACTTATTAGAAGACGTGCCTATAAGTGATTTAAAAAACATGTGGTTTCATGATGGTCGCCCAGCTCACTATGCCCGTCCTGTGCGAGATTACTTAACTACTTAAGCGAGTATCCAGGGCGTTGTATCGAGCGACTTGGTCCTATCTTATGACCACCCCGTTCACCCGATCTAAACCCCCTAGACTTCTTCTATTGCGGTTGTCTCAAAGACAGGATCTACTCAGAACCTATTCCAACATTGGACGAGCTTCGCAAAAAAATAAAATGATGCTGCGAATCATATCAATAGTAGAAGTTATGCACGACAAATAAAACGATATTTTTTAAGGCGATGTCGTGCCTGTATCAATGCCGGTGGCAAAAAATTTGAACATTTACTCTAATGCAATAAGTTAATGAAATACAAGGCGAGCACAGTGTATTTTTACCTTTTTATTATTATTATTATTATTTTACTTTTTATTATTATTACAAGCTTTTATTAAGCATTTGTAGGTATGTGGGTAGGTTAGTATGTAGTAGGCATGTGTGTTAAGTTCAAATATTGCAAGTAAGATTTGAACCGCTTCCCGATGTCTGATTGAGCTGAAATTTTGTATACCTGCGTAACTTCGGTGATGCAATAATATGAAGAAACTCTTCAACGGTTAGTAGCACGGTTACGAACTTTGTACGTTAGTTTAATTTTGATGCGATAATTGTGAACTGCTGCTGCAGCCAGCATTGTCTCCTCACGAGGGAACTCCCCTATAGTAGCATGATCATCAATGAGGATTTAAATGATGGTAACGTAAATTAGGGTTTTTTAATTTTGTGTTTTTTTTTAAATCTTGAAATTAATATTGTCAATTTTGGCTACGAAATACTTTAACGTATTAAATATTGTAAAATTAATATGCCATGTGAGTGCTTCGCGTTAGATTTATTGAAAAATGTTATATTCTTTAGAATTTACAATACCATTAAAAAAGACAGTAAATTATTAAAAAACAAAAATTATAAAAAGAATATTACTAAAGTAAGTAATTTGTAAAGTATTCTATCATACTGAATTATTAAACTATTTTAGAAATGATTTCTTTAATTTGATTTAACCTGTTGTGACAACCCTACCAAAATAGGTAACAACTTTGCCTCTGTACCTTAATGCTTTAAAGTCTACTTTGTGTCGGCGTTGTACACTAGCACTTTGCGGAGTTAAACTGAACTAATGGCGCGTCATCGCGAAGTTCGAGAACATGCGATAGTTTCTTGCATGGCATTTTGGCCCATTGGGAATACATTTACTGCCTTTTTATAATTTTTTGTTTTAGAAGGTTTAATAACAATAACTTTGTGGAAATTTTAAGTATCTACCTATAGCGATTCATCAGATTCACAAAATTGAAGTACGCCATAGAAAAATCCAATTTTTAAAAACCCATTTTTCTTCTAAATGTTTCCAGAAGCAATAACTGTATATAATTATGTCTGACAAAACCCTTTCTTTGTCCTACTGTTGAGCGCGGGTCTTCTAATCGAATAGAAGGGGTTAGAAAGTAAGGATTGGATTGTGTAGTCTACACATGCCTTCTAGAGCAGAACTCTCAGGCATGCTGGTTTCCTCACGATCTTTCCTTCACCGTTACACCTGGTTACATTTAATTTCCTAAATCACTCATAACTTAAAAAAATTGTTGGTGCATTTTTAACCAACACCGCTCGGTGTGCTAACGTATTGCCTAGTTATAGTTGACAATGTTTATATCAATGAATAAGTAGCGTCCATAGCCCAATGGCTCGGGTCGATTCAATGTGATCCAAAGAGTTAAGCAACGGCGGGCGCGGTCGGTTTGTGGATGGGTGACCGCTAGTGGCAAAATTTCATGGACGCTACCGTGCTTCGGAGGGCACGTAAAACCGTCGGTCCCGGTTGTTTTCAATGTTGGAAGCAGTCGTTAAGCCTTGTCGAAGACCTTCGGGTGGCTTGAGAACATTCGACACTGGGTTGGCAACTAACCCCTCCACCAATCCGTATTGGAGCAGCGTGGTTGAGTATGCTCTAGACCTCCCGTGCCCAGCAGTGGGACGTCTATGGGTCGCAGCGAGCAGCGAGCGATATCAATGATGAAAACATTGAAACCTCTTCAAGCTCTCTTGTAGCAATATCGCCTCGGCTGTAATTTTCAACTTACCGCACTTATATCATAATGAACTACATATTACGTATTTCATTACCGTGTAGTAATTTTAATTTCTTTGGTAGTCCGTAATGTAATACAAACTAATTTAATATGTAATACTCTTTAATTTTTATGGACCTTGCTATGATTAGGGGGGCGAAGCACCCTTTCAAAAATACAAGACTAACACTCAAAAGTTACCAATAATACATATAACAACAACGAATTTTATTTGTTCTTATTTTAAAATTCTGTTATCGTTTTTTTGAGATTTTAATATTATTAATTTTTTAACTCCTCAATTCTTTTTTTTTCGTATATTCTATAATCTAATCCCGCTGTAATTAAATAAATGATAATGATAAGTTTAAAAAAATAATGTCCTTTTTTTTAAAACGAATTTTTATAATCAATTTTTTCAGCATATCAAGAAATTATTTTCCTTCAAATGCGGCCTGATATAAAAGGCTCCAAACCTTTTTTGTTGTGAGTCGCAACTTGCAGTTAGGACGCTAATATGTAGGAAATTGTTAGTAAAAATCCCTAAGATATTGTAAGTAAGAGTCCCATTCTGAGTCGGTCATAGATCATTGCTACCCTTAAGGACTAAAGTGGTCAGGTACCTATAGAAAAGAATAATCGATAACATAAATAAATATAAATGAAATTTCAATTCTCGTTGACAAGCTTGACTGCTAATTTAGTGTGGGTTTGATACTCGGTCAAGAAAAAAAAAGGGTTTTTGTAACTAAGAATACCCAGTAGCACTTATGTCCGGTGTATGGTGGTGATCACGCACCACCTTGCATTGGATTCGTGATCTAAAATTTTAATTAAATTAAAAAAAATATTATAATAGTTTAAAAAAAACTAGAAAAACACGCTTTTATAAATGCACGTAAAAACCAAAAATAAATTATGGATCGTTCAAGTTGTCTCTATTTCTGGGCTGAAGTGTAAACTATGTGCTTTTAATTATATCTAATATTTAATTTTGATTGTAAAAGCGTGGGGCGCTGGAACAGGAAAGACAGTTGGTATAATTTGCTAAGTTAAGATTTTTTGTATTGTTATCAGAACTACATACAGCTGCCAATTTTCATTACGCTGCGATCCTTGAAAGATGGTTAAATTAGTTACCTTAGATTCCATTACATAGTTACATACAGGTCGAACTAATAAAAGCGTGTTAATTAAATAGTAGCGTAGCGTCCATAGCCCAATGGCTCACGTCGGTTCAATGTGATCGAAAGAGTTAAGCAACGACGGGCGCGGTCGGTTTGTGGATGGGTGACCGCTAGTGACAAAATTTAATGGACGCTACCGTGCTTCGGAGGGCACGTAAAGCCGTCGGTCCCGGTTGTTTTCAGTGGTGGAAACAGTCGTTAAGCCTTGTCGAAGACCTTCGGGTGGCTTGAAAACATTCGACACTGGGTTGGTCACTAACCCCTCCACCAATCCGCATAGGAGCAGCGTGGTGGAGTATGCTCTAGACCTCCCGCAGCTGCGTCTGTGGGGGAGATCCGTGCCCAGCAGTGGGACGTCTGTGGGTCGCAGCAATTAAATAGTGATAGGTCTGTACAGCCGAGGTGTAACACGCATATAGGCATGTTTTAATTGGTAATGTAAATGTTAAAATGATTTCTGATAATTTCAGATAATTATTGTGCTGGTGTCAGTAGGATTGACTTCCGCGCAGCCTTCAACACCCAAGAACGTGACAAACTCAACAGCACCAAGGGACATGTTCGTATTATTTTTAAAGGATATTAAATATCTATATAGATATAGATCTATACTTATATTATAAAGAGGAAAGATTTGTTTGTAATGTTTTCACACAAAAACTACTGGACCGATTTTAAAAATTCTTTCACCATTAGAAAGCTGCATCACTAAATGACATAGGCTATATAATATTACTAAGTGTAATCGAAACTATTGTTATGTCTAATTCCACGCGAGCGAATTTCCTCCTCAACGGAATGATGGATCGATGTGATGAAAAGTGTAACCTTGAAGGTTATTTTATTATTTTCATTAATAATTCTAACACTGCAGAAATAGTAACTACTTTGTACCTTGGATGGGCTTGGTACTTCCGGGTTTATTTTAAAAATGTATGGTACCTACATAAAATGTTCCTAAACTTTTAAAACGAACTAAGTTTCTTTATAGGCTCTACCACTTCAAGATATCTTATTGATTGCACAAACATAAAAATTATACATATACATAGTTTGACAGGCCGGTGGCGCAATCGGTAGTGACCTTTTCTGTTGCGCCAATGGTCGTGGGTTCGAATCCCACTCAGGACAAATATTCGTGTGATGAACACTTGTATTTGTTCTGTGTCTGGATGTTAATATTATCTATTTAAGTATGTATTTAAAAATATCTATGTATGTATATCAGTCTCTGACACCCATATCACAGGCTCGCGCATACTTTGGGGTCAGATGGCCGTGTGTGAGAATGTCCAAGATATTTATATTTATTTATAGTACGGTATTGTTATCGAATAGTCAGATATTCAATAAATTAGTTAGAACCTAGGCTGTTTTAATTTTGAGTAAATCTGCCTAAAATCGACCGACCATTCCGCATTGAATCGTGCTGGAGTATTCAGAGTATTAGACCACCAGCTGTGGGCGTGGGAAAGACCCGTGCCCAACAGTGAGGACGCCTGGGTTTTAGCTAAAATCGCGTTCAAAACTAGTCACAGACACATTGCTCTTAGGTGGTTTGTGGTCAAATTTTTTTATGGAAAATCATTTTAAGGCCACATATTTTAAAATGAACAAAACAGTTAATTAAAAAGTATAACACTCATCACATGTCATAATAATATATATAAATATAAATACATATATTGGACATTCTCACACACGGCCATCTGACCCCAAATTAGGCGCGAGCCTGTGATATGGGTGTCAGAGATTTATATACATAAATAGATATTTTTTAAATACATAGGTACTTAAATAGATAATATTAACATCCAGACACAGAACAAATACAAGTGTCCGGAGTGGTATTCGAACCCACGACCCCGGGCGCAACAGGCAGGGTCACTACCAATTGCGCCAACGGGCCTTATAAATATAATTTTCACAACATACAAAGCAATGATATGGAACCATTAAAAACTTAAAAACAAATTTTCTTAAATAATTTTAGTAAAAAAAATAATTCAACTATTATTTTTAACAACCAAATAAACATCACAATGCTGAAAGAAAAACATGTGTCAACAGGTATGTGGTGAAGGCGACAGTCTACACAGTTGGCATACTCACCGATGGTACCACCATGACTAGCAGCAATATATCGTAAGACCCACGTTGCCTTAATAATCTTAAGAATAATCTGAAACACATGTTTGCCGCGGTAAAGTTGCTACGTAAACTTCCGAACTAGACGCTAGGGCGGTCCGCTCGGGCCTAGGTCCAGTCTATTACTGAATAAACCTTCCCGGGCGTAGATCAATTCTATGAAGGCCGCGTGGGCAGGTGGGTTTGATAACGTACGAAATAATTTGAATGCGATTGCATGCGCTTCAGATGAACATTAAGGTCAACTAATTCAGTGTCAACTAACACATTTATCATTGTGGAAAAATGGAAGCTAAAGATTTCAAATGCTTTTCTGTATGTATAGAAAATTATAAGCTAGTGTAGAAATTTAACAAGTGCTTTTTTTTACTAAATGTATTATGGAATTATATTTGTTTCAAAACATTTATTTTATGATTTTGCAAAACATTGCCTCCTGCGAAGCGGGTCTGCAAGGTAACATAACACGCTCCGCAACCTCTTTATTTGCTATAATTTCTTCGCAATAGTAAGATAAGATAAGATAAGGTAAAAATAATTTATTTATTTAGTCTAACACATACATAAAGCATAAACATGGAAATGTAAAAAACATAGGATAGGATTTAACAATACATATTTTTCACTGAGAGAAAAAAAGGTGAAAACAAAATATAATATATTACATATATTAAAATTTAATTATTACTAAATTTTTTTTAATTTATTTATTATTAATGTACTCCAGTCTTTTGTTTTGTTTAATTGGTTTTCGCGTGTCCATACAAACTTATTAGCCAAATATGACGGTATTGACTATTTTGTATGTCAGTACAGCCAAATGCAATTTTCTTCTGTTATCCATTTTTAACATTTTCGCATCATTAATGTAAATTGTAAGGTGTGACATATTTGCGGGAGGAGACTGAGAAGCAGCATCTTGTGGATGCGTTTTGGACCCGTTGTATTAGTCTGTGACCTACCACAGTACGCACCGAGAGATCGGTACCCACAAAAGCAATCAGAAAGTATCTTTGGGGCCCCCAGGCATCTACACCAATCTAAATTTTATTGAACCGTGAGATCGCGACATTCACCGACAGAGGTGAGGACGGATAGATAGATCTACTCAGACCAGCGACACGAGATTCAAGGTCCTGCCTCCACCTTTGCATCAAGAGTAAAAGCCCTGACTCTGCGAACCTCTTCTGGTGTTGGCCGTTCGCCCCTGGTTTTTTCATCTGCCCGGAACTTATAAACGTCAACAAGAACCTCTGCCTGATGTTTCCAAGGTCTCCTGCAAGGAGCGTTGATGTCCTCTATGACACTGTACGGTACCCTTGCTCTCACCGATATGACACTCTGGGGTCTTCGTAGAAGGGCCTTATTATGATTGGTGAGAGAGTTAACATAGATTGATGCACCGTACAGTGACATTCTATGAATAATACCAACGTACAGTCTACCAACGTACGTCTACAAGACGATCCTGGTCCTCTAACGTTAGGCAAAAGTGTGCCGAATTTAGAAGCGAGTAAGGATAAGTGTTTCTTAAAGCTCCATCGTCCATCCAGAGTTAGACAGATTCAAATGGACATACCGTGCTGGCGGGGGAGGCGTATTAGGGCCGTGAAATAGGAGGGCCTCCCTTTTTGAAACGGACATCGTCAGGCCTAATAATTAGATCCGATCGACAACGAGAGAGTGATGACTATGGCCAAGCGAGCTACGTACCGCGTTACGTGACGATGGTATCATCGGCGTAGCTGATTTAGGCAGGAGTGGGCTACGCAGAATCCAGTTATCCACAGAAAATTACCTAAGACCGATCCTCGCCCGACACAACGTTGGATTAGTTAAGATTTTTTCAAACAGCTTCCCCATCTCATTAAAGACAACTATATGCCCATATGAGGAAGGGGAATTGGGAAGCCGATCAACTTTTTCAGAAGGAACAGTTTGCCAGTCGTCCCATGCTATAGAAAAACGGTCCCGTGTGAAGGCAGATATTGAATAATAGCCGAAACTGCTCAGTCAGATATTTGGAGGCGACAACCAGTAGCTGACCTGGAATGCCTGGTTTTACTAGCCCGATGTTTATCTAGGTGATGGCAGGAATAGAACCGTTGACCTATTCGTCTACACTTAGAGCCACCTCAGGTGTGGAAAAAGCAGCCGGGGCATTCGGGAAGAGTTAAAAGACTATCCTTTCAATGAAGTCTTCTGACAAAGACAGCGGCGGTTTGAGTGTAAAGTTTTTTTTTGCGCCGATCGCTAGGGGCGTCCCCAAGGATCCTTATCGAGTGCAGTATAATATAAAGTCTCGAGCGTGTGACTTTATATTATAATATATATACTATATATCCACGTCCATAGCTCAGGTGTAAGGAAAACATTAATAATAATAAAACAGTCGTCAATTGAAAAAAACACCGGCCAAACCACATAACTGCAATTCACAATATATAATAATTCAACTACCAACAAATTCCTGCTGCAAAAAAGATTTACGTTCCGAGTATAATGCCACAGGTGTGTATTTTCCACCAAAACAATAGAAAAAGCAGATTTTCCTCTGATATTTCATACAGACTATTGACAAAACAAACTAAATACGCCCTGACAAAACAACACGCTACGGGCTTAAGTACTTAAATACCTATTCTAATTATTATGTTAGAAGATTTTCAAGGCTTCAAATATAATCCTCATTCTCCAAATATCGAATGTGAAAAATTTGAATTGAAATTATGAAAGTAAGTTTTTATAACGTAGCGGTTTTATTACATGTTAGATTAAACGAATAAAATATTAATAGCGTAGTATTTTAGCATGTTTGCGCATATAACCGATTGCCGAAAAATATTTTACTACACGGGAATCCACGATGAAGTTATCGTATTAAGCAGTCTAACTGTAAGCAGTATAACTTTCGTCATATTTACACTAACTACATAAAAGGCTATCCTGAGTAAAAGTTATCGCCCATTGCATGCATAAAGTAAAGTAGCCGCTGAAGCGCTGCTACAATCCTTCAAAGTTACGACTTTCTATCAAACAAACACGTCAGCGTAATTTAATTTAGTCTACGTTTCCTAAAGTATGGACAGCATGTGGATTAATTAAATGTAATGAAAGCAAGGAACAATGTTTGTAACTGAAGTTATTTTATTTGTAGATGTTGAGTGGCTCTACTTCGGCAACTTTCAGTTCACGTCCAGTCATATTTATATAATTTTGTCGTCGCCTGAAATTTATCCCTCATGATTTCTATGCCTTCTAATTCGCAATTGGCCAGCATGGTAGAATAAGGCTATACAGCCCATTTGGAAAAGATACAAGTGCCCTGTATGTATTGGAAGTTATGATTTAATTTGGTTGTAACAGGCACTTGTATCTTTTCCAAATGGGCTGTCCAAATAAATCCTTATTCTACTACGCTGGCCAATTGAAAATTAGAAGGCTTCGAGAGCATGAAGGAGAAGTTAGGATAGGATAAGTATTAACACTAAATATACAAGAAGGTATTGTAGTGTAATCCGGTCAACAGAAATTGCGGGAAGTGAAATCAGCACTCCAGTTAATCAAATTTCGTACTCCGCCTACAGACAGTTATCTGGATTCTCTTTGGGTTTCTACTATTAGTTTCATAAGAACAAACATTTTTATATTTCCTCGTTAGTCTAGTGATAGCAAGCGGGAGCGTCCTAGATTCAGTCCCCGGTCGGGAAAATCATTCTTGATACATTATCTATCGGTCGGTAGATCTCCCAACTTAATGAGACATCTCAATCCACGTTACCACAAGCACTTCACTGACTGTTTCTTATTTTGTTACTTAGTCATAGTCACTAAACCTATAATTAATTCATTTACGCAAATAATGACCGACCACTGTTTTCTAATCTGTATTATTGTATAGGCACTACTACTAGCCCGTTTTTTTATTGTCTAGGATAGCACAAGATATACTCAGAAGACAGACACATATCATACAAGAGAGCATTGTAATTAAGTTTCCTTAATTAACTCCAGGGAAAGTGTATTGTTAGGCAAACTCAAATTCAAATAATTTATTTCGCTATGAGGTGATTGGACACGCTTAACGAAAGTGTAAATAACTACAAACTACTAAAATAAAAAGAGATATCGTCGGTACAAAAGTTAACTAACCAAAGTGTAATTTTGGCAGTTTTTATTAATATATTGACACAATGCATACTGTGGCAAAATATTTTTACTTGTTTCAGTTGAGAAAAAAACAAATCGTTTTTCTGCTTAACTGAAAAAAGTAAAAGGAAACAAAGCTAAACTAATCTATGTGAGATTAGTTAACTTAGTTTACTGCCAAAATTACACTTTGGCTAGTTGACTTTTGGTATTGACGATATAATGCTATTCTAAATTTATGAATATAAAGCAACAAATAATTTATTTTTTATTAATTATAAGCACTCTCCTCTCGGCTCGCGTACACCAAATCCGTCACCGGCCGAAGTATGCTCGGATGTCAACGGCCGAACTCAGCCGATCAAATCAAACGTAAGTAAATGAAAGAGAGTGCATACACTGCTACTACCGACGTCCGATAACGGACGTCATCGGACGATCAACTGACGAGTCCGAACGTGTTTGGATTTCACCATTTCACATATTTTCACGTGTCGATTATATTCAAAATATGGTCACTAATTATTTCTAGTTGCACTCGAGTTGCATTTGAACTCATGGTAGAGCCGCCGAAAATCCGATGATGCTCGTCGGGGGCAGGCTTTGTGTGCATTAATAGTATTGCGACGTATATCCTCGCATAGGTTACCATGGCTTGGTTTCGGACATTGTCTCTGTGTACAAAGGGTCCATTTATTAAATTGCTACAAGACGCCCAAGTTCTCGCTCTGACAATTCTCGATACAGGTAGCTAATGTAGTGCTCAGGTATAGAACATGTCGATTCGGTGAGATGTCGAAATTGTCTGAATAACTGCATGGTTTTTTTTTAACATTGAGGTAATTGGACGATAAACTCCGAAAAACAATTGTCCTACAAAACGGATGGCTTGACTGGAGCATCCTACACTCCGATTTTTTGTATGAAGCTTAATAAATATTTGTACAATCAAATGGTCACACAGTCCTACAAATGTAGTGGTACGATTTTACGGTCCTACGTTTAGAAGTTGTGCATTCTACAGTAAGACAGCGTGGTGGAGTATGCTCTAGACCTCCCGCAGCTATGTCTGTGGGGGAGACCCGTGCCCAGCAGTGGAACGTCTATGGGTCGCAGCGAAGGGCGTAAAGAAAACATAGGTGATAACACATTTACGGAATCATTACAAATTTGTGGAGCTAATGTTAACGCGTTAAGAAGAATCTATTATTGTATCTAATTCCACGCGAGCGATTCCTATTGCATTCCAATAACAATACTCCTTTCATATTCGTCCCCAACGTTTAATTAGCATGAAAGTGGTGCACTAGACCGACTACATTAACTGAGTAGACGCAGTATAGTAGACTGACGCCTAACTTTAACTTCGTGACATATTATTCAGTGACTCTGCTTTGATATTGACTGCGGTTTGACATACAGTCGGTGAACATAACCCTTCAGTGCTCGCTGTTTTCATCCAAATATCGGTATAGATAATATTCATAATAGATCGAGTCCTTACATTTTGGTCAGGAATATTACCTGTTCTGTCGTGTAGGGTAGATCATGTCACAGCACATTCGTGGTAGGCGTAGCATGTTTATTTCTAACATTTTCACATATTTCATTCATCAACGCCGTACGTCCTTAAAACAAATCGACGCGTTTCCATATACTAATTATATCCACCGTAAAATGGCCTGATTCGCCCATGATATAATACGATTTTAAAATCATTTTATTTGGCTTTAATGTAGTTTACTGCACGCATTCTCTGCACAATCTGCATCTTAAAATTGGTATGAAAATCAAGGTAACAGGTCTGATCCGTCCTCAAGATCATACGTACGCGGCAACATTAATTACTCAACTTAACTTCTCTGCCCGGTTTCTGAAAGGCTGATCAAAATTCAAATCAACTAACAGCTCTGTTAACTTAACAGCGCTGTCAAATCAATTTCCATCCATATCATAGGGATTGCTGTAAAAATTATAAATCGCCGTTTTTTAACCATTTTTAACCGTTCACCAAATTGAGTTAAAAATGGCGTCAATTAATGAATCTTGCATTGTCATCGGAACTAAATATGTGTGCCAAATTTCAGTTCGATAGCTTCAGTGGAAGTGAGTGAAATATTAATTGATCAAGATTCCAGGACATACATACAAGTGAAGTTAAATAAAAGCTTTTAACTTTTAAGTAACAATAATAAATTAATAATAATAATTAATATAATAATAATAAAAAATAAGATATCAGAATTTCCCCGCAACAAAATTTGGCCTATCACCAAATTATTTATTTGTCTTCTGTACCTATAGACTAGTATAGACCGTAATACTTTGGGATTGCTATTGAGGTAATTTGTTTGTAAATTGTTTTGTACTCCAGTTTGCAATGTAAACATACCTGAATAAGTACCCATTATAGATACAAGTCGCTAACATGGAGTTGTTATGAAACAGCCGTCAATCGAAAGACGGAAGCTTCCGGACGCAATGATTGATGTTTTTTGATGTGAAACATCTTTAGGCGGAGGGCAAACCAAATTTTTGCCGTGGCGAGCGTGGCGGATATGGAATATAATATATACTATACAGTTCCGACAAATGACGGTCGGAAATTATTTTATTAATAAAATATTAATAATTAATTTTGTTTTTGTTTTTTATATTTTTGTGGTTTTTTTTTGGTTTTTTTTTGTATTTTTTTTCTTATATGTTTTAGTTCCTGTCATAATCTGTACTTTTGTGCATACTACTTGTACAAAATAATTTCGATTTTTCACATCTGCCAGGCGTCCCGTGACGGCTCACAATTTTTTTCTGTGTACTCGTATTTATTCCCTTGTACAAGGGATTTCCCTCACTAAAAATTCTTTTACAGCTTACATTTCAATTTTCAAAGCAATGTGGTTGTACTGATATAGGCAAAAATTTCAGGATGGTCTGTACAAAATGCATTTTGGAGCTCGACACGAAGCAAATAAATAACCCTGCAGCTGCAACTTTACAAAGCTGTATTCAATATCAATAACATTTCTACTTCTATTGGAAAATTCCCGTGATATCTGTTTTGTGACACAAAGCTAAAGCATATTCACAGACAGACCAATCGACGTGCTGTACCCATTATGTTGAAATTGGTGATGTGGCTAGTAGATAGCCCATAATTTACATGAAATGTAGGAATTATCGGTGGCAGCTCAGTGTGTATCGAACTCGCCTCTCACTCGAGCAGTCCGGGTTCAAACCCAGCGAACCGCACCAATAACATTTCTAAGTGATGTGCGATTTAAAAAAAATCTCAGAAGCTGTAACGGTGAAGGACACATCATGGAACCTGCATGCCTGAGAGTTCTTCATAATGTTATCGAAGGCATGTTAAGTCTGCCAATCTGCATTTGACCAGCGTGGTGGACTAAGGCCTAATCCCTCCCATTCTGAGATTCTGAGAGGAGACCCGTACAACAGTGGGTGGACAAAGAAACGGTTGTAGTGGTAGGGAATGATAATAAAATAAATAAAACCACAAAACTTTTAAAGTAATATTTCCGTAGGCAGAGAATTTATTTTTTAAATAACTTTAAGTAATTCTTGTACACAGTTTTATATCCACACGTCTTTTTTTATTTTTAGCCACCTTCCAAAAATAAGAAGGATAAAGTGGGTTATCAATTCGACTTTATGTTTTATTTTGTGCGTGTGTTATGCAATTTCTCCGCCAATATTTAATCGATTTTGATGATTCTTGTTGTGTTTGGTAAAACATACTTCCCTAATCCCACATCAATTTCAAGAAAAAGTCCACCTCTAAGAATAGTAAACAAGCATAATAATAAATGCGTTCTTTGTGTTTATTGCTTTGTAGCGTAGGTGTTTGTAAATGGATTTTCATAATTCTTCCTTCCTTCATTATTTTAGAAAAATTGGGAAGTCTTCTCAAATGACTGGCATCATGGAAACCTCTCCTGGGGAAAATGTTTGGTAGGTATAATATGTGCAGTACAGTATCGGTGTTGTTTGTTGAAAGCGTGACGCTACCCACGTCGCTTTGTGTATGACTCAAAGGAATATTATTAATTTTCACCTCTGAAGTCCGTTCGAGCATTAATTTAAATGGAATACAATGCTTGCGGACATAACTGCAATTCAATCTGTTAAATTCGACTCATCACATGTACTTACTTTTATTATTATTAAATTTTAAATTTTAAATTAAAAGCTTTTATTTAACTTCACTCGTATGTATCTATGTATGTATATCCTGGAATATTGCAATCAATATTTCACCCACTTTCACAAAAGCTATCGAGTTGAAATTTGGCACACATATTTGGTTCCAATAAGGTGGTTCAAACCCCAGCGGCATGGACCAATGACTTTTCTGAGTAATGTGCGATTTAAGAAATTAAAATGTCACTTGCTGTAACACATCGCGAGGAAACCTGCATGCCTGAGAGTTCCTCATATTGTTCTCGAAGGTATGTGATGTCTAGCAATCCGCACTTGGCCATCGTGGTGGACTAAGGAGACCCGAGATGATGATGATGACTGTATCACATTGGGTTTCAACTGACATACATAAAAATAGCAGCTTGCTGTAGACGGAATACGAAATGAACTAGGTATAAATATACAAAGACATAAAAGGGGATCGATTTTTTAAATTTTACTCGTATAATTTTATTTATTTAGTCTTTATTTTTAAAATTCCCTAGGGAATTTTATCTGAAAAGTGGTCCTTACCACTCGATTTCTTATTTATCCTGTTGAAAGAATTTGTGTATTGAGTAATTTGTGGTTTGAGTTTTATTTTGACTGCTCATGTGCCTACACAAATTCGCATACAAAAATGTTTCATATGCTTGCTGCAACCCATAGATGTCCCACTGCTCAAATTTGCAGAGGATACCGAGGTCTAGAGCATACTCCACCACGCTGTCCGAATGCGGATTGATGGATTGGTGATTATATATACGAATGTCTAACTTACATCAGTGAAATTCTAAAGTCGGAATCCGGAGCATAGCCGGCCTTGACCGCACAATTTTAGCACCATTTGAGATATTTAAATATTAATGGGTGCTGAAAAACATTGTTCGAGAACACTGGCCGAGAGTTTAACGAAATATTCTATATGGTTGCCAATCCGCGCTTGGTCAGCGTGGAGAACTTAATTCTTACCACTCCCCTTCTGAGAGTAGACACGTGCACGACATTGTGTTGCAAAATTTCAGTAATCGATACTTTGTCACGCTTATCATTTACGCTGGTAAATAATTACCGGGGCAAATATTTATATAACAGATTGTACTCAAATCATGCATTTTAAACTGAATTGCTGTCCACCATAAGTAGCACAAGCAATCCTAAATCAGTGGTTAATCCTAATCAAAATTGTTATGAACCTGATTTAACTAATAAGTAACTTTGCCATCATGGGCAGAATGGTTATACGTAACTTAATTCTGTTCTCTTCCGTTGTCTAGTGGGCGCCAGGAGTCAGTCACCTTTTTCCGTTCGAATGGTTCCAGCGTGGACCTCAGTGCGATCCGACGCCCACTGTTGACCAATGTGACCGCAGAGAACGTGGTTGGAGTCGCGCCGATGACAAAAATACTACCTTGGAGCGCTTTGAAAGAGTTCACATCTCATTCTCAAGGTAGTACAAATTATATAGTTCATCATCATTTTTTTATTTTATTAAACATGTTTATGTCTTAATTATATTATTAATATATAAGTTAGCTACAACCCATGTACGTCCCTCTGTTGGGGACCAGTCTCTGCCACAGCTCTAGAGCGTACTCCATCACGCTGCTCCACTGCGGATTGGTGGAGGAGGTAGTGGTGTCGAATGATCTCTAGCCACTCGAAGGCCCTCGACAAGGCTTAACGATTATTTTTACCATTGAAAACAACCAAGTCCTACCTACGGCTTAACGTGCCTTCAGTGCCCATTTTTTTGCCACTAGTGGTCACCCATCTACAAACCAACCGCGCCCGTCGTTGCTTGACTCTGTCTACCACATACGATCGAGGCGAGCCTTAGGCTGTAAATCCTCAACGATATAATTAATCGATTTTTTATTTATTTATTTTATGTCACACATCCTTAGGTATAGTTGATTTATATGCGATTTGCTGATCTTAAAATCAAGTATTTATGCAGGATATTTCATCAGGATTCACCGTGCGTTTATGTTTCGTGCGTGGTAAAAGAACACGTACAACCATTCCACTAGACCATCCAGGCAACCATGTTTGTGTCAAGTTAAATAGGCCAATTGGCGTTAAGCACACCATGGTTGATTCGTCGACTTGTAGACTAAAAACGAGCCTAACTAACTCACCTGTGGCAGATGCCAAGAATTTAAATGAATGTACACTAGATGGTGGACATAGGACCTCTCCTAAACGACGCCACCCATATATTGGATATAGTTGTGTACCTACTTTTGTTTTCACTATTGAATCCATAATGTCAGCTTCATACAAATACTTTTTACTTTGCTATAGCTGCAGTAAACTGCTTGAACATACACTGACACACTATCAGTAAGGTCCGGCGCGCTTTCGAGCGCTCGGACAGCTGTCATAGTTTGAACGTGCGAGTTAGTGATAAACGAAATTCATTTAGGTAAATAGGTTAAACGAAATTCAATGGTTGAAATGCTTTGAAATGTGATGATTGGAAGTTGTCGAGCAGAGAATTCACGGGAATGTTTCGTGATTTCCCCCACACAGCTCCCACTCTCACCGCCCGCAACCCCAGAAGTCCCCTTTTAGTCGCCTTTATATTGTACTATACCCACATCTCACATGTAATGTTAGTGTAAACGTATATAATCGTTGTTTTACTTTCAGAAGTAACTCATCCTTCCAAAATGGTGAAGAGAGACGTGGTGAAGACTGAGAAGGGAGCAGCTTTAATCCCGAAGGAGACCGGCGTGCAGTCTATCGCATTGCCGCCCCTTGTCGCTCTGAATAGCAACATGTCCAAGATTCCAGTACCGATACCCAACGTGTCTGTCGTTAGCTACGCTAAAGTAAACACTCTTATCCATGAGCCTTGAGTGGACCAGACCTTTAGGTTACAACTGATCCATGTTTTAGTTTGAATTTTATTGTTAGAGGTAATTTACCAAATAAATAGCTTTCTTCTAAATGGTTTCTATTTCCTTACTTCGCTTTAGAGTTAATTTTTCAGAGAGCCTACGATATATAGTAATCTAGAGTTCAAGAATATGAAAGAGTTGAAGAATATGTTCAAGATACCTTGAAAATGTCACTGCGATTAAAATACCTCATTAAGATAGACTTTTAAACAGTAAGTATATAAGTTAAGTAAGTAAGAAAGTTACTCATTTATCTGGAGTTCACATGAAGTTAAATACAATCACATTTTGGAGAAACTCAAAATCTTTTTATTATTATTAAAAGCTTTTATTTAACTTCACTCGTATGTATCTATGTATGTATGTATGTATGTATGTATGTCCTGGAATCTTGCAATCAATATTTCACCCACTTCCACTAAAGCTATCGACCTGAAATTTGGCACACATATTTGGTTCCGATGACAATGCACGATTCAATAATTTCTGCCATTTTTAATCCAATATGGTGGATGTTACAAACCAAACATAGCATAAGCGCCCTTAAATTTGTTATACCATCTACTTGTACTATGCTAAACACAAATAAAAATAAATAAATAAATAAAAATAAACTTGTACTTTCCCATATTGCATGCCCCACAAAGGGGCTTCTGCGAAATAATCATTCCGTCTTGCACACAATCTCGCTTTGACTCGTTCCCGTAGGTACGTTATTTTAGAAAACTTCATTAACATTTCCGGAGGTACAACTTTATGATACTGTTTCTAGATATTTCAGAGATTCGCAATGTGTTTTAAAAAGAGTTACATGATTACATTTTAAATTTCAACTCAATGTAATTGGAATATCTAGCCCGCTACTAACCGCCACCCATTCCACATTAGGCACTTGCAGAAATTTATATCAACCTATTATTTTTTTATTCGGATTGAATCGTTTCAGATGTTTTGTTCTTGTATAATATAACGTTAAACAAAACTACCCACATCGGGCCCGTGTATTAATACCTTTTAATATTTAATAATATATTTTAAGTGATTTTTGTACTTATAAAGATCTTTACACCGAATTAAATACCTTACAACGGTGAAGGACACATCGTGAGGAACCTGCAAGCCTGAGAGTTCATTATAATGTTCTCGAAGGCATGTGAAGTCTGCCAATCCGCACTTGGCCAGCGTGGTGGACTAAGGCCTTATCCCTCCCATTGTGAGAGGAGACCCGTGCCCAACAGTGGGACAAAAAAAAAGGGTTGTGATGATGATGAAGATGAAATACCTTAACTACAGCGGTCATCAACACTATGCTATTGGGTTGTACCTCTCCATTACAAATAGTAGCAGTGATGTGTATCGCGCTGCGGGCGCTGCGAAGGCGGTCTCGAGCCCTCGTTAATTGGATTCGATACCTGGTTACTCATATCTCTCTCAAAATGTAGCAATATGTTGTGTCAACTCTTACATTTCCGACACCTCGTTGGTTTCCGACACTTAACAACAGGATGAGTGGGACAAAAGTAAAAACATAATCTATCAATCTGTACAAAATATGTCTCTTGTAGTAAAAATATTCAATGAAATGAAATGACTTGCCAATTTATTAGTTTTAAATCAACAATCACAACAATTTATTATCTTATCAATTGAAGATACCTGCAATTCTTAAAGGTATGATGATTGTGTGGATCCGCTCTGGCATCCGTTTAAATCCCCCATATTTACGTGGCGAAGTGGGTGAGAAGATACTATACTGAGACTATATTTTCTTCTACTTATCTCTCTATTTTTAAAAGCTTTTATTTAACTTCACTCGTATGTATTCATTCATTCATGTAAGTATGTATGTCCTGGAATCTTGCAATCAATATTTCACCCACTTCCACTGAAGCTATCGAGCTGAAATTTGGCACACATATTTGGTTCCGATGACAATGCATGAAAATAAAAAAATAGTTTTAAAAAGCTTTTTTTTAAAAAAAAAAATTTAACGGTATAATTATTCACATTTAATGTTTTATTTAGATTCGTTTAAAGGAAATAAATTTGAACACTACAACGATTTGAGTTTCGCAGGCTAGGTAAATGCGCAGCCTTTGCGAAGCGATAAATGCCGATTACTGGTAATTCACTTCGGTGGGAACTCTCAAATAGAAGTTTTGACTAAATAAATTAAATTCTAGAACGTATCAGATCTGTATTCTTTAAAAAATACAGATATGATTTCAAACCTTTCAGAGTTCAAATACAATACAACAGCGTAACTGCTTGAGCGAAGGTCTCGTGAAATGCTGTAATTTCCGCAGAGATGTAAAATTTTTTACTTTGTGTATTTCCTATGGTATAAAATGCTATTAAACTTGTCCGCTGAACGGCTGTATGCTATGATAATAGATTGTGGTTCGACTCATGATACATATATCTACCGAACCTTTTAATCGGAGCCAGCGCCTATTAAAATGCGGTCATACAGCGCAGCCATGAATGCATTTTGCAAATATTATCCGGCTTATTAAATTAAGGTTGCTGCAACAGCCGCAGCCCCCATCAAAGTGCTTTCAAAGTCAATTACGTGTAAAATTGGACGTTCGGTTTTAATGTTGAAAGCTATCCATTTCATGTTATGCAATTTATTTGCTTGAAAGGTTTAAAAGATGGTTATTAATGCAGAGTTGCCACAGGCTCTATTTAGTTGGCTAAATTAATTAATTGATTTGACTATACCATTGATATTTTGACCAGTTCGAATGGAGACCTAGACATGGAAAAAATTGCACAAGCCGCCCTTCGACAATATGATACACACACTAGAAGATATCAGAAGTTAATAACATCCGGCTTCGCTTTAGACCAGCCACAGTAGGTATGCCTCTAACTATTGACTAGAATAGATTAAAGTGTCGAATCTAATTAGATACAATTGAGTGAGAACGTATTCAAACAATAAACCGCTTTACACAGGAAGCAACTTACTCTAAGAGGAAGCAATGTAGACTTTTATGTGTAAGTAAGGATGTACGCTTTGACGAAGTTTTCAAACTACGTATTCCAGCTGCAAGCCATATAGATAAATGTGGATAGTTAGTGGCTAACTCAGAGTCGAATGTCTCAAGAATGTCTCAAGCCATTTCCTTCAAGGCTCAACAAATGTTTTCACCATTGATTATTTTCAATCCGTGTCTTCAATCTTCAATCTTAATGTGTCCTCCAAAGTACGGCGGTCACTCATCCACAAACCGACCGCGACCGTTGTTGCTTAACTCTGTCTATCACATTGTTTCAAAAATAATCCACTATTAAAATCCACTATTAAATTATAACAGAAATAAATAACTATTAAAAAAAAACTTTTATATTAATTTTAGATATAGATATATTTAATTAGAGATATAACATCTGACCATAAGTAATATTATAATATTATTTATATAATTATACACATACACAATTTCCGTACCGTTATCAATACACTTTCTTTTAAATCAATGAAACGATAAAGAAATAAGTTAAACGATAACATAAATATCCTAAATAAATAAATATCTAATATCTAATATCATAAATATCTTCTCAATTTACTTTAAATTTATTGGAATCTCACAAATGCAAAATTTCACCTCAATCGGAAACCGGGAAGTTGGTCAAATTTAACTTGTAGGATTTAATTACTAGATTGTACTCGTATATGTTATAGGTATCTACTAAGAATTTTGTACTTAGATTTTGATGTATCTTATAAATCCTAATATGACATGTTTAATTAAACACGTCATATTTATTTCATGTGCATACACCAAGTAAATCATATTGTGCTTTTACCGAAAGTAATGTGTTACTGTATGGTATTTGTCTGGTTTTATCAAGAGAGGATAAAGGGTTAAATAAGTAAGGTTACGCCTTATGCAAAACTAATTTACTAGTTATGTGCAGATTCTAATCTACAAACAGACAATATAGGTTTCACTAATTGGAGCTACGACCGGTCTTTGTGCTACGACGGCATTCAGAGGCCTAATCCACGCACGCAGTTGATCATTTCAATACTGCTCTATACATAGCTGCATGATTAATCCGAATCAAGCCTTCAACTCATAGGTTCAGGTATGTCCATTGAAGCTGGAAATTGAATAGACACAGATAATTAATATGGCAATGGTCAAACTGGCAATAGTCAGCGAATCCCTTTGAGAACACTAATCTACAGACCACTGTTGGATACACATTGATTTGCACGAGTACTTAGCGGAAACAACAACATTTATATAATGTATATAATATGAGAGAGACCTGTGCCCAAGAGTGGGGCAAATAAAGGATTTTGATGATGATGATGATGATGATGAATCCTATTATGATATCTGTTGGGATTAATATCAAATTATTATACAAATTGAGATTGCTAACAATTAAATATCCTGTGATTACATTACGATATGCCTGTTTTTTTTAGTGAGTAATAACAGGCTGAATTTTAGTGAGCAGGTTCGGTTCGACAAGACGCGCAAGTTCTTCTTCTGACAATTCTCGGTAGAGGTAGCTAATGTAGTGCGCAGGTACAGAACATGTCGATTTGGTGGTGTGTAGAAATTGTCTGAATAACCGCATGGTTTTTACAAATCGGATGGCTTGACTGTAGCGTCCTACACTCCGAATATGTTCAAATAACGAGATCATCATATTTATTGATAACAAGCTGATTTTTTGTATGAAACTTAATAAATATTTGTACAATCAAATGGTCACACAGTCCTACAAATGTAGTAATACGATTTCCCAGTCCTACGTTTAGAAGTTTTCCATTCTACGGTAAGACTGTTTTCATGAATAACAACTGAATTTTATTTTTTTCCTATCGGGAATAAAGTGTAGAACACAATTTTATCACTGTCCTACATAAAAAACGGTATGTATTTCCAGAAATAAATATATTTCGTTCAATACTCATTCAACGCATTTCTTGTAGTTTGGAGTACAAAGAAACCTTCCAGAAAGATATGGTAAAATCTCGAAACACAATAAAAATAATTACATATATTTAGATAGCACATATATTTATCCCAGCGGTGACAGCCCAGCGGCTATCGAACTCGCCTCTCACTCGAGCGGTCCGGGTTCAAACCCCAGTGGCATGCACCAATGACTTTTCTAAGTTATGTGCGATTTAAGAATTTAAATGTCACTTGCTATAACGGTGAAGGACACATCTTGAGGAAACCTGCATGCCTGAGAGTTCATCATAACGTTCTCGAAGGTATGTGAAGTCTGCCAATCCGCACTTGGCCAGCGTGGTAGACTAAGGCCTAATCCCTCCCATTCTGAGAGGAGACCCGTGCCCAACAGTGGGACGTCTATGGGTCGCAGCGACATATATTTATATTAAAAGAAATTCATAATATATTAGAACTGGCTGAAAACCAGCGCTTCCCAGGATTTCGGTCCCAAGGAAGCAAGCAGCTGAGCCAGCTCCCATTGCCTCGATGCTTTTAAATATTATTTTTATCTTTTCTTTCAGTGTAAAATTGTAATTTGATGGCAATAAACAGATTTTATTATTATTATTAGACAAGTTTGAGACACCGAGTCTAATAACGGTAAAAACTGAAACTAAATTATGACAAGTGCTACGTTTATGAGGTGTCCGATGAAATGGAAAATCAAAAAGTCATTGACAACAATCTCATATTACTACCACGAAGAAGCCGCTACTAAAATTGTGATTATTGCGACGTAGATGATTAGCTATGATGATGTTGAAGACGAAACTGATGAAGCGTCGACATCGGAATCCGACGACGATTGAAATTATGTATATTGAATTATTTTTATAATTGTACTAGCGGACCCCCGCAGCTTCGCTCGCTCCCCTATGTCGTCCGCACCTCGCGCCGTCCTCCTCAAAGACAACACCGATATATGCATTGATATATATGTTACCGATATATGTCGTTTACGACACACATTCTGTATGTTATCTAGCAACTCATTTATCTGCAACAGGGATGACGTTTAGACATAAGTTGTCATTTTTTTTTTAATAATAGACCCTCAGAATTGTGTAGTGTCTGTGTGTTATCTTTGTTGCAATAATTCTGCACAAATAAAGTATTTAGGTGGTAGAGCCTATAGGGAACCAAATAGGTTTTATATGAAATCTAATTGGTTCCATATAGATTTCGCCCGGGGCAGTACCACCGCCCGTCACGGTACGTAGTACCATTTCTGCCGTGTAATAATTGTTTTTAAAGCAATTATGGTCCGGTTGGAAAGGTGTGGTTTCCGGTTACACTTCTTTAGAGGCGACCATCTTAGTCCTCAAGGGTAGCAACACACCTGTGACTGACTTAGAATGAGACTCCTACTAACAAGTACTAACTGGACTATATTACTAACACCAACTAACAGGACTAACTATCACTAACAGTCCCCAGTCCTCATACCTACTAACGAACTGATCAACTAATGTTCTAATTAACTCTCTCAACTAATTGGACTAACCATCCCAGTCCCTAATTGAGGCTTGTCCAAAGTCAGTCACAGTTGTCATCGGCGGCAGCGGATGGGTGGTGCTGCAAGCTCGTTTGCTATCTGTTACCCATTAAAAAAAAAAGTATTTCTTTTCTTTCTAATTTACGTGAAACGACTTTCATTCCTCAAAAATGAAGAAGCGTTCATTTTTAATGGTGGCGAAAGGTATGTTGTTCAAAGGCGACCGCGACGTAGCGACGTCGCCTTTGAATCATTTTTAATGACTGGCTTGGTTTTAAATCCAAAGGATTATAATGGGAGATTCTATGGAATGAGATTAAGGATTGACAAAAGTTGTGTGACATATTCATAATAATATGTAGAGCCGGGAAACAACAAACTGTTAATAAGGTGGGACGTTCCCGAACCAGCCGACAGAGCCCGACATTACCTGCTACAATGTCAAGGCTGTATACACATACACGATAACGATAAATTACGTACACTGCTTATTTACATAAATCAACTAAAATCCTGGCTAACAAGAAAAGTCTTCATAGATCGAGACAAATGTTGACCTAAATGAAAAAAGTTAAAATCAATTGAGATGGTTAATTTAAACTGTGAGAGCCTTGAATAATTTGTTATTGTTATATTGTATAAGTACATATTCATTAATTTATTTAATTGTGTAAATTTATTAATTTAAGCATGCATTATGTACACTGCACAGGGTTTCTGTTGAGTATACTTGACACTAAGCCGTGTCAAGCTACGAGCACAGACAGACAGCAATAATGAGTTTGAATTTGAACTTGAACTGTGGATACATTGTTACAAGCCGGGAAGAAAGCAACAGTCTTCTGAATGTATGTATCTGTGTTCGAAGGTGACAGCAAACCGACAAAGTTGGGGAACAAATGCCACGGTTCCACTCGAAGCACCCGTGACAAAGATGACAAAGACTTGATTAAAGTATGACATCACGGGCCGGGGAGGCCGGGGTAGCGACCAGCGCGAGATAAACTTGCCCTTAGAACAATGGTCCTCACGTTTTCAAAAATGGTTTGACCGAATGAAAAATAGTTTAAAATATAATGGAAAATACTTCGAAAAGCTATAAATATTGTTTATTGTTGATATACGCGAAGCTCTCAACGTGCCCCGCGTAAACTATTTGCTTACGCGGGGCACTATAACTAATAGTAAACAAATAAGGGTATGAACCTATAAGCCCCGTTCCAATTTATTTAATGGAATATCAATTGCATTGATTGGAAACGCCACCGACAAATTTTATGTGAAATATCAGATCATCTCTGAAACTATGCCTGAGTGAAAAATATTCAAATATACGCCAAACAATATCGTGTGATTCAAAGTACAACTAAAGGAAATATTCCAGTTCAATATATTTCCAATATTCACATCAAATTATTTTATGATTTCTGAATGAAGTTCAGCGAAGCGGGACGTCGTTGAGACGGTGAGATACAATGTTTACCGGCTGCTCCACTGCAATACCGAGCGGCATAAAAGCAATAAGAGGAGAGGTAAGGAAGTTTCGATGTAGATGATTGCTTACAACGAAAAGATTTGTCCGGGGCCCGACTCAGATCACTATTTTTACTCTTATCGTCTGGCTGGAGCGTCGTAAGGTGCTCAATAATGAGCAACCTTGCGAGTGTTGCTACAGCCAGTTCATTACGACGAGCTTGCACTTGAGAACTTCCAATTAAATGTATTTCAAAACCTAGATGGTATCGCTTCAGCGAAAAGCGAATGAATGCTATTCAATAAGCCGGCAGGAGTGGGTGCAGCCATTGCTACAAATATAATATTTGTACATACGAGTAGCTAGGGTAAGGCATGCAGTTACTGCGAAATGAAATATGATCGAGTAGGTACCTGAGTTCAAATTCAAATTGACTTGTTTATGTAAGTGGGCTAACATTGGAAAATTTTATACCAACTAATTGGCACTAAAAAAGGATGAACGTGAAAAGTGTAAAAATATACGAGTAGGTACCTAATTAAAATTTCTAAAGTTATGATTTCTTAGCGCTTGTTACATTTTTGCCTTCCCTATTTGAAATAATTAATCCTGTTTCAAAAGCTCTACAGCATGAAAATAATCACTTACAGAAAGCTAGTATTTCATTAAGTAATCTTTTTCTTTTTCCAATGTTTTGCTACAACCGCAATAGCTGGAAGTAGTTTTAAAAACGTAAAACTGATAAGAAATTACCTAAAGACTTCGATGGCGCAGGACAGGAACAGACAGAATCAGACTTAACTGAAGAAAACTGAAATCGTCTTCAGCTATAGATGATTTAATAAATCAATTTGCCGAAAAAAGGCAAGAAAAGTATAGTAACTTTAAGTATTTAATTTGAATTGTTTGGCTAGCTCCATTTCTAGGAGGAGGCGTTATCGGTTATAATCAATAGATATTTATGTATATACTAGCTGTACCCTGCCACGCTTCGCTGTGGCACATTGTGATTGATTGCGAAATGAGAAACAAAACAAAGAATACATGTCATATAAGTTTAATTTTGCAATACTTGTGGATATACAATATTTTTCGCGGATATGTGACTGATGCAATAATTAGATAAAAACAATCCTTGATGCGGATTAAATATCATGCTAAAATTTCAGCTCGATCGGTGCAGAACTTTTTGAGTTTTTGAAGCGTACACAAACCAACATAACATTTATATAATATAGATTTCTGTAAATCAGGTTTCAGTAACCTGAATAGGAACATGTTAATGTTATTAACACGTTCCCTGTCCGCTGAACCACACATGGCTCAGGAAACTTGCGCTTGGAAAGCAAATACCTACGTTCCTGAGCAGTGTGTCAGGCGACACATACTTGTGCAACTTCAATAGTAAGAAATTGCAATTATTAATTATGTTTGTGTTTGAAACGGCAAACAAAAAAGGTTATTTTTGCATTGAAAACACACGGTATCTACGCGTTTGACTTGTTTAGCAGCGATTTCCCAAATAACTTTAAAAAACACTGAAATCAAGTTCGAAAATAATAATTATACTTTTAAAAATTTTTTTTTAAAAAAGCTTTCTAAAACTTTTTTATTTTCGTGCATTGTCAGCGGAACCAAATATGTGTGCCAAATTTCAGCTCGATAGCTTCAGTGGAAGTGGGTGAAATATTGATTGCAAGATTCCAGGGGGCCTAGACAAGTGGCAAAACGCTATCGCCTAATCTATCGACTAATTAGTCGATAGCGAATGTCAATCCCATACATTTGTTAATCTATTCTATTTCTATTCTACAAGTTTTGCCACTTGTCTAGGCCCCCAGGACATACATACTTACAAGATACATACGTGTGAAGTTAAATAAAAGCTTTTAAAAAAGTAACTGACAGCACAAATGACAGTAATAAATATTTTATGTTGTAAACATATATATCAATGGTTGTCAGCATATAAAATATTATTTGTACAAATAAATTGTCATTGAAAATCAATAATGCATGTATAAAAACCCTTTAAACATACTTATAAAAACTTGCCTGAACCACATATGGATCATGAACGTGCAGGAGCAAAAATGACGCTCCTGAGCCATAATGTGTTTCAGGGTAGTAATACCTACATTCGTTACAGTATTTTGCAAAAAGTATGTCGGTCCGGCTCAATTTTGCATTTTTGTTTGCGTGGAAACGCGTTAAGATTTTAGATGACGACGTGTCGTACAAACTCGTAACGCGCCAGTCGTTAACTCCGTCGTTCGCATAGAATCGACGCAACCTATTGAGCTACAGTTGGTGTATTACACATTTGTTTACCCATTCAGCGAAACAGGCGTGATGTGGTAATATTCGTATTGCGTATTTTATTTGCAAAATATCGACTGTTTCCTTGAGCTCGCCATCTGTTGGCGAGTAGTGACAACGTATTTACTGGGAATTTTTGGTGTGTTACATTTTCCCCCGACCAGCGGTGTAATTCTCGCATATGAACTAGCATGAGCATAGAATACATAGGTAATAGTACAAGGTATGAGTTCGGATCCACACAAGCGCTACTTGTGCTAGCGTGGCAGCGAGACGAACCACGTGAATTTAAGATTTTGTGTGAACCATCACGTTATATTCTGTTATTTATTTTATAGACATATTATTTTACAATACTTCTGTAACAGTTCTAATTTGACGAAACCAATTTATATTCATTTATTCATTAATTCATTAAGTGACCAGAGAATACATACCTACTCCAGCTGATACAGAGAAATTACAGCAACCAATTTCAAATCAATCAGTGGAGAAGCCATGTATGGATACCAACCACCTGACTTACCTGACTACGGCCTCACTGTAGTCAGACTAAAGCTATTAAACAGATTATATTTTTGTCTTATAGGATAGTCGTTTTATATTCTCCCTTCATATAGACGTAGATAATATTAGTATAATCTAGGTTTTTCCAAAGACGTGTTTGATGTCTGGATTGAAATGTCAGCATGAGTAATTTCTAAAGATATATCTTACTGTGCAATGGCGTCTGTAGGACAGTTTTCTATAGTAGCCATCGTATATAATCCTATCTTCGCTCACGGGATGAATAAGAATGTCTCAATCTGAAATATCTCAGGGTAAATCATTTGTAAACATTTTTGAATAGGAAGCATAAATTCCGCACAACGGAACAGAACACACGTACAGAACGTTCGAAATATTTTTGTAGGATGATATGTAAATGGAATTTACGATTTTTAGGGTTCCCTATTGGAAAATGGAATATTCTCTCTTTGGAAAATGGAAAAAATATGATATTTCAATGTAATTAATCACGAATATAATAGAAAAGTATTATTATGTATATCTAATTCTTATCTTCACAACTATATTATATTATATAAAAAAAATTATAATAATATAAATATATCGCTCGCTGCGACTAATAGACGTCCCACTGCTAGGCACGGGTCTCCCCCACAGACACTTCTGCGGGAGGTCTAGAGCATACTCCACCACGCTGCTCCAATGCGGATTGGTGGAGCGGTTAGTGGCCAACCCAGTGTCGAATGTTCTCAAGCCACCCGAAGGTCTTCGACAAGGCTTAACGACTGTTTCCTCTATTGAAAACAACCGGGACCGACGAAGCACGGTAGCGTCCATGAAATTTTTCCCACTAGCGGTCGCCCATCCACAAACCGACCGCGCCCATCGTTACTTAACTCTTTCGATCACATTGAATCGATGCGAGCCATTGGGCTATGGACGCTACAATATAAATATATAAATTAATATCATTTAAATTATTACCTATGCATTGAATTAAACGGCACTCACATCAAGTTGGTTGCTTTTAATCTTGTTAAAATTGGGGTTCTATTTCGATTGTTTTTATTTTTGGTTTTATTTAATTTATTTTTATTTTACTGTTATTGCTGTATTGTTTTATCCTCAATTAAAATGTTATGTTAGTTATTTAATTTGCTTGGTTGTTATATTTGTTATACCGCAAATACGACTAAAAAAAGGGGGCTACGCTGAAACCATCGTGGTTCTCTTTCAGTAGGTACCACGGCACGGGCTGCTTGTCGACCTGTTGCGTGAAAATGTGTGAAGTTATCGAACACAAAATCATAACACAGTGTTCATCGTTCGGCCCCGGAGCAAGACATGAGATTCGCAAAATACCAGATTCTCAAAACATCAGAAGAGCAAATCTATTTCATACCTGTATTCTATCTGCTCTCTCACAAAAGAAATAATTTGATACATAAATATCGTTTTGTTCTTGCTGATGCTCTTCGGAATCGGTTGCGACTTACCACCAAAAATTTCCATCCTTATATTTCTTTAAATAATAAGTCAAATCTCACTATTTCTCACTTTACTTTATATTTTTACAAATCATATTATTATGTATAGTTATACCTGTACTTATTTAATTAATATATTTAAATATCAATGTTAATTGCATGGTCACGAGTGATTAGATATGCATAATTATATCCCTCAATTTACTTACGACACTGTCCAGCTTTTTAGAAATGTTTTCTTTAAGGTGGTGGTTCTCTGGAAATCGCTTCAAGCGATATGACCAACAAATCCAATCCAATCAACCTGAATATTGTAAACAGTAATCAGTAAAATCATTTGTATTGTTTTGTATTGTTATATTGTTGATCTAAGGAATACATACCATTATGTAAACGAGCAGACAGGAAGCCCAATGAAATACAATGCTAGCACTACGCAAATCTTCTTTTAATTTTCACAAGGAGAGTATACTTGTACAGTTCAAAGACGGATTCACTTGAAATTCGCAATAAACTTTTCTCTCGGAACTAACATCTTTTGTTTGTGTTCCGACAGTGTATATGTTAAGGCAACGTTAGTTCCATAATGAACAATGTGTTTTGCATTTAAAAAATAATATTTTGTAAAATGTATTCAAATTGCTAAAATATAATACTGAATACATTACTTTTCAAAATTGTAAAAAAGTGCACTTGGTCATAAATAATTATACATAAAAAATTTTTTTTTAAAAAGCTTTTATAACTTTTATTTTTATTTTCATGCATTGTCATCGGAACCTAATATGTGTGCCAAATTTCAGCTCGATAGCTTCAGTGGAAGTATTGAAAAAATATAAGTTACACAAATTACTTACTTATGAAAAATGTAAACGTCGCGGCGACGTTTCCTAATTGAACCTATTGGATTTGATAGATTTTTATGAGATACATAATGATTTTTTATTAAATTTATTCATAGTTATTTGACACGGTTGACAGTAGTACTGCATACCTAAGTATAAAGTTAATATATTGCAGGATTAGGTATTCATTCAATGAGCAATCACCGCAAACCTTTTATAGTCCCACTGCTAGGCAGGGGTCTCCTCTCGGAATGGGAGGGATTAGGCCTTAGTCCACCACGCTGGCCAAGCGCGCATTCGCAGACTTCACATGCCTTCAAGAACATTATGAAAAGCTCTCAAGCATGCAGGTTTCCTCACGATCTATCCTTCACCGTCACAGCAAGCGACATTTAATTTCTTAATTCGCACTTAACTTCGTTATAGTGTCGTCCTTACCTTAATTACCTTCAAACCCGAGAAGTTCTTTCTTTTCAGCAGTTGTGCTTGAATAGGTACCTCTCGTTCAGTAGCCTGACTGGCGTTCACGTGAATAGCGCTTTTATGTAAAGTGTGCACACGTTTTATTAGATTTATCAGATTTATCCACTATACAAATATTTGCTGGTATAACGGAACGGATATGGAAATCCATTGTAATAAAGTATGTTAAAGCTACAGAGCAACAAGGCCTAATATGCTATCAATACTTATTATTATACTTAACTTAATCTTAATATATATATATTTCTTGTGTACGTGTGTATGACAGTGAACTCCTCCTAAACGGCTGGATGGATGTTAATGAAAGGTTTTGTGTGTGTTCAAGGGGATTCGAGGATGGTTTAGATTCACAATTTGGTCCACTGGAAAATGTTTTTTAAACACTAAGTATTTTAGTATTTTTATTTTTAACAATTACCACGCTACTACCACCACTACCAATCCGCATTGAGTGGTGGAGGAGAGGCTATCCCAGAGCTGAATATTATTATACTAAAGTCTCCCGTAGGTCTTCGACAAGGCTTATGATTACAATTGAAAACAATTGGACCGATGGCTTAACGTGCCCTCCGACCACAGAGCCTCCGACGTACGGAAGCGCCCTTGAAATGTTTCCCCACACACTGACCGTAGCTGACTTTGCTTAACCACTCGATCACGGAAGATCGACGCGAGCCATACTTCTATGTGCGTTGGTAAAAAAAAATTAAGTAAAAAAAAATATTTTAAAACATGTCAAATATGGCTACACCTAGCGCCACCTATGAATGCAGTGAGGTAACGAATATTATTAATACTTATCAAACTTATGAATCTTTTTTTTTAATTCATGATAATTATTTTCTAGCTACCTTAAAATATATAAATGACATGGTAATCTGATATAGACGTGAATCTGAGGGCGATGGCATCAGAAAAGGAATATTCTATAATAGACATTTTGAACTATCCCGTTGTTTAACAATCAGCGCGTTGGATTTGTTACGCATGCGCGTAAACTATTTAAGACCTGAACCAAAATGGCCGCGGCCTGTGCTGTCAAAATTCAGAGGCTTCCGTGCACACCACACGGCGGCCATATTGCAACCACTGCGCATAATCCACCCTCACACATGCGCCATGCGACAATCGTTCCCTTGTCGCGTCACGTGCGGTCTGACACCAAATGCGCCTTAATCCCCTACTCTAGAGTGCATAATTCAATACCAACGTTTCCAGGCCAAAACATGTATGGAGCGCGAGAAATGTCACAGTGGAGTCAAGATTTCGACGGCATGAGCTCGCCAAAGCTTAACGAAAGATGTCCTAGCAGTATGAGCAACAGCAGACGACATCTCAGCACGGATTCTAAGGAGGATTCGTTGGACAATTCGGTGAGTACCGTGGTAACCTCTACGAGCAGTCGGGTGGAAAGGTCACGCACGAGGCTGACGGGTAAGTAATGGCGGTTCAGTGACCAGGAATGATGGTGGACGTACCACGGTTAGTACCTCAGACTCTCATCCTCTTCTCCTGCTCGGCGGCAACCATTCGCTGATTACCTTTGTTTGGTCGCTTGTGTACACCGGCTGCTATAAAGGTATGTGTTCATTGAACTCCCATAACTCCAATATACGAGATAGATGAATGAGGTGTAGGTAGTATAGTAGGTAGTCCTTATATTTATTCTTTGGCACTAGGTGGCACTAGCAGTGTGGCGTAGGTTAATAAATACACTTAATTAGTGGTTTACGTTAAGGCTGTTTATAACTTTCCATGATTAATTCATAGACAAAGAGAAAATTCCTACACTACAAACAATTTATGAATGTGAAAATGTTAGTTAATGTTGCTCCGTTTTTCTTCTACTCAGCAATACAATAATGCATCGACTACATAAAATATATATTAGAATCTATTGGTTTTATGAAAATACATAAGATTAAACTTAATCCAGCATGAAGAAATCTGCGGTGCTTGAGATATTTAGATACTAATTATATTTTAGTAACACCATAAGGCATATTTTAATGTAACGATTATCCTAAGTACTCAAGATAATCTGCAGCCAGCAGTTATAGACTTAAAAGTATTCCGCAGCGCTTTGTAGACTGAACTCAATGACCTTTACAGCCAACTTATAATTGTAGTAGTAGCTTTCCCCGCGGCTCCGCATGTGTCAAGTTGTTTTTACTTGCAGAATTACCTAAATATAATGAGTATAGAAGTATATCAACGACAAACAACACCAATGATTTGTTAACACTTATCAATATTTAATTTCACTCACTTCTAATCTACTATACACTTAAGTGTACTACGCAAATAAGTTATGAATGAATGAGTGAATGAATATAAATGTACTAGTGGACGCCCGCAGCTTCGCTCGCGTAGAATTAGACCTATTAACGACGTCTGCCCGCGTTCGGGTTGCTCACTTGACTTCAAAAACGGCAAAGTTTCATACAAACTTCGTTTTTTTAATTTATTTTGCAGAATTGTCATAAATGATGACCACTTAATAATGGTGACCATTAATTATCATCAGGTGGCCCGTATGTCTGTTCGTCCGTCTTTATTATTTAAAAAAATGTGGGCATTATAATCACACATTGCTCTGTGTGGATTATTGCGAGCGAAGCAAAGCAAGCTTATCGAAGCGTTGCTTTCATACGTAACTTGTAAGTAACTTGCATGTTACTCCCGCTAAAGTTAAAGTATTCTAATGAAAAGCCGGCTTGATCGCATCTTCGGTACTTAAAAAAATATTCTTGTTCTACGCTCACAAGCGCCTAGCGCTATGCGAGACTGCATATATAAGCAACAAATAATAAAATCAACAAACGCAATTGAAGTCAATTTCAGTGGAGAAATGTTCCGTTTGCTTTCCCACTTAAGAGAAACGATTACTTACTGCTAAGAGTGACTTGATGTTATTGCATTTCGTAGCCGTTCTTGGAAACATTATCTCGAGTCGATGAATAAAAAATGTAATTAAATAAAAGCATTCTTTAAACAAACGTGTCTATATGGCGTATATACTGTTTATACTTGATATTATTATAAATACACGCCGTGGTATATGGCCGTGGCAGTATATACGGGTGGAATAAATTATGATATTGTCAAAATAAATAAAATCAATAAAGCTTTATTTCTTAGCGTAGTAGATAATGGTGCACCATTCGCTGTGACCCATAGACGTCCCACTGCTGGGCACGAGTCTCCCCCACAGACACTGCTACGTGAGGTCTAGAGTATACTCTACCTGGCTGCTCCAATGCGGATTGGCTCACGTCACATGCCTTCAAGAACATTAATATGAACTCTCAGGCATGCTCTGATTCCTCACGATGTGTCCTTCACTGTTATAACAAGTGACATTTAATTTCTTATATTTTAAACTTTAACTAATTTCTTGTCATGTCCAGAAACTGCTAAACATAATACTTAATTCGAGTGAAAGGTACGTTTATATTTGTTATTTCATGAAACAACCACCCAAAACACACAATCTTTCACATTTATAATATCACAAGTACCTACCTAGGATATGACGTTCATTAAGCGTATACAAAATACCATTTAATGAAAAATAAATGAATCTGAATCTGAATCTATTAAGTGTAAGCTCACACCGAAACGCGATCCGACGCTGCGATGCTCGAAGCGGGCCAGTTTTTTCACGCTGCGAGAAGCACTTCTATTGCCACAACGCTGAGCGACTAGGGTTGCCAAAATTCGGATAAACATTGTATTTTTCAAAATACGATTAAAATATGTAGTAACTACACTAAATAGAATTAAAAAAGTTTAATGATAGATCAGAAAAAGTGTCAAAGATATGTTACGCCCGACGTGGCTACCTGCAGCGGAAGCGGTAGCGTTGCAGTGAGTTAGCGTAAACCAAAATGTGTATCTTTTTATGTCGGAAACAAGTTTTATTATTGTATGCTTATCTTAAAAATTACGGTATGAGCTGATCCTTAGAACAGTGAACAACGGGGCGAAACTTTACTGTAGAGCTCTTCAAATGTTTCATTGTAAATAGAAAGCTTATTACATTAAGATATTGAGACTGTGATTCCATTGAACAATAAGCGTAAGTACATTATTTTCTCAGAAAATAAAACTGCTACTTTAACGTTCTACAAATATAATAAAATTGGAAAGCCCTTGCTATCGTTATTGAGATGAATTTATACGGAAAGAACTGTGGAAGAAACTTTTAAAATAATGAAAAATATGAGAGGACTTGAGTCTTTAGTGTTCAAATTGAAAGATTTTATATTTAAGATGTGTTCAGATTAATCATCATCATCACAACCCATTCTTTGTCCCCCTGGACAAAGAAACGCACGGAGGGAGTTGGGCACGGGAGGGATTAGACCTTAGTCCAACACGCTGGTCAAGTGCGGATTGGCAGACTTCATTATTTCTTCGACAACATTATGAAAAAGTCTCAGGCATGCAGGTTTCCTCACGATGTGTCCTTCACTGTTAAAGCAAGTGACATTTAATCTCTTAAATCACACATAACTTAGAAAAGTCATTGGTTAGTGCAGCTGGGGTTTGAACCCGGACCGCTCGAGTGAGAGGCGAGTTCGATAGCCACTGGGCTGTCACCGCTTTAGCTGAGTGGGCTCATTTTCCACCAGCCCACATAAGTCCACTGCTGAACACGTATCTCCCAAGGCAAGTATAACCTGCCGCAGTGTCTGTATGTGGTCCATGGTGCTGTAGCCTTTTCGGAATCCGCCTTGTTCGGGAGGCTGAAAGTCGTCAAGCCTGCGCGCAATGCGATTAGTAAGGACTCTCGAAAACAACTTGTAGACGTGGCTCAGGAGCGCAATGGGCCTGTAGTTTTTATGAAGGGTTTTGTCGCCCTTCTTGAAGAACAACACCACCTCGCTCGTGCGCCACGCCTTTGGGGTGGTTCCGCTATTGATGACGGAATAGAACAGCTTCTGGGGCGCCACTAAGACAGGTTTCCCGCCAGCTCTTAGCAGCTCTGCTTTCTGCTTTTTCAGTTGTTTGAGAGCCTCCCTAATCTCGTACAGGCTGACGTCCGGGATATCTTCGGTATAGTGCATGTTTGTTGTGCATGTTTGTAACCTACCTAATGTTAGAATTCAGCAGGTTAAATGCAGACTTACATAATTAAAACCTTAGTTAACTAGAAATTTAGATTATTTTGTCATTCGTTTTTTGTCATCATATAGCGATATAAAATATTTCATTTCATTCTTTCATCCTCATGAATTTCATTCCGGATTTCGCCTTGAAGGGAAATACCGAGCTCTTTCCAGAGCACGCTGTATGAATTTATGTACTACAACTCTTTCTTTCTCCTACTATTATCTATATTTTATTTATTAATAGTTGATCTGAGTGTAATACCATTTATTAAAAAAATAATAACTCACGCACTCACGATGCAAAACCACCTTAGCTGGGCCACGGAGAACCTTGCAATGTAAGGCGAAATTGACTTTTAATTTGTACTTACTTTGTATGGAACCTTTAAGTGTTCAACCATCAATAAGGATTTTTCAGCTAATAATTTTTCGGTCACTAGGTAAAATGCTATTTACAATTATTCAATTTGCATTTTATCTTTTATGTTCCAAAACTTCGTTGATGTGCGTGGTTATTCAGTAACTATACTCGTATTAACAATTTTATATACAAGAGCTTAAAGTTATTCAGGTGTTATTTAATTTAGACACATTCCATTTGAATTGTTGAGATGCACACCTAACGCCATCTGTTGAGATCTTCAGGTAATTTATTTTTCATTCTGACACACTTTCCCTACTACTGTACTGTTGAGTACTACGGTACTGTTGAGATGTGGTTGATACACGCATAGCGCCATCTATTTTACGTTTCAGATCCGGGAGTCGGTGAAGTCGGAGCGCGGCAGCAAGGGCGAGGAGGACTGGCGGCGTCGCACTATTATCGTGGAGAAGAAGAACGGCAGCTATGGCTTCACGCTGCAGAGCTACGGCATTCATTATAAAAAGGTTATATGCGTGAATTAATTAATTTATTTATTTATATGAATAAAAAGTGGTAGGGGGCACCACCGATCCGGTCCTGTCCGCGGAATAAGTCAGTGCGAAATTAGTACACTTAGCAGTGGTGTCAGGTATAATTTGAATATTTTGCCAGTTCGCAAGTATTTTGAGGACTTTTAATTACAATTTAGTCCTGTTAGTTAGTGTTAGATTGATAGTCAGATACTATCTGCGTATCTATTTCTGCATTATATCACTACAAATCTATGAAATCCAAATATAATGCCTTTATATATTATTATGTCTATCGGCATTCAAATATTTCCACGTAATTCCTTATAATTACATTAAAAACAATAATTCATACATGGCAAAAATAGGTCAAAGTGATTAGGCAGCAGCACTTAGTGTATAATATGCAGAATCTACCACCATACACTACTTTTATAACACATAGGATTCCGCTTAAAACGTGACTACTAACGCCTCCCTGTGGCGCACATTAGAACTGACTGACATTATGATAGAGGTCAGCCCAGTGCTGCCATCTAACAATCGTTGCAAAGAATTTCGCGACACGAAATATAGGTAAGTGAAGGCGTAGGTTGGTTATTAACTATGTTTGTAACTTATCCAGATGTCCTTCATAGTTATCATCGTGTCGCTAACAACCTTTTTGCAATTCTTTTCACGTTGTGTGTGTCTGAAGAGGTAATATATCAATATTATCTATTTATGTAAAATTTATGTACAACATTAAAAATACGATTGCTTGTATTTTTATAAGGTTTTCATAAGCGTCATAAGTTATTTTTTCTTTATTAACACTTCTAGTCTGGTATCAGCAAATCCTTGATTCCAATGAAGATTGACTTATGCAAATAGAGGGATTCGATTGTTTGTAACGGACATCGTAGGGCTACCAAGTCGCGAGAAATATATTTATAAATTTTAACAAACATTATCTAAGTTTTTTTAAAAACATATTAAACAACGCTTATTTCCTAATTTAATTTTTTTTTATTATAAGTAAATATTACATTTGACCTCTTATTACATTCGAGCCCCGGTTAGGATTCGAACATGGAACCCACATTTTGGCAGCCATCTGCCTGGCTGCCGAAATGTGGGTTCCATGTTCGCCAACGCGCCACGGAGTCGTCACATGTGAAATGAATATGAAACTCAAAATGTATTTTGTCAACAGGAACAAGAGATTGAGGTGATAACATACGTGGATCACGTTGAGGCGGAGGGCGCTGCAGCCGCGGCTGGCATGCGCGAGGGAGACGTCATCCTCTCCATCAATGGCATTGACGTCGAGCGATCCGACCACGCCGCCATCGTCGCCGCCATCAATGCCTGCGATGCGCGCATGAGGATCGTCGTTATCTTCGAGGACTGCGTCCGCAAGGTCGAACTCCATCTCAAGTACATTAACATTCAACGCATCCTCCAAGCCAAGATGAGGGAGCTCGAACAGCTCACAGTCCGAGAAAGGCAAGTCTACGACTCCAACTGGAAGACGCACAGCCTCCCCTCCCAGAAGAAGAAGACGTCGCCGCCCGATATTACATCCGACTCGGAGGACAACATCGCCGACGATATCAACGGCTCGTACTGCCGGCCCACGCTCTCCAGCGAAAATGTCACAGCCACGAAAACGCCGAAGCCCAACGTGTTTATGTACCAGTACTTAGATCCCAGATATGGCACCTGCATCATCCAGCCGAACATTCGCACGGGCAGCTTCGTCATCACCGTCGGCTCACCGAGAAACCAGCGCGACTGCCATCACTACGTCGTCAAGACCACAGGAGAGTGTCATAGAGCGACCGAAACTTATAAGGTCACCAATGGCAAACAGTCTACTAAGGTACACAGGAGCAGCAATCACAGCCACAGCTGCGCGCCTTGCATGCCGGCCTATAACAATCAAGACGCCAACAGCCTTGAGGCGTACGACCTGGCCAGCCCATGCTGCGACCCACACTGCGTTCCCAATGCGAGGAAGAAAGTGCGCCGTAAGAAGGAATGCTCCAAGGAGGCGAAGAGAAAGGAGAAGTGCCAGCAGACTGACAAATCCATCCAGAAGTCTGACAATAATTGTGCTCATACTCACACTAAGAAGATTTGCTCATCAACACATTGCTCAAACCGATATCGGTACTTGACACCGGAGTCGACTCAGACCAGCCAGTGTAGCCTGCAGTCCTACGCGACCAGCAACGCTACTGTCGTGTGCGACAACTCGGCTTCAAGCTACAGCACGTCCCTGAGCAGCGACACGCTGTTCTGGGACAACGAACGGTCTGAGACAAAGTCGTCGCCCAAGATACAGTATCAGAGTGCTCATCAGCATATAAAGCCGAAGTCGTGGGATAACTTGACGACGAAAGCTATAGGCGGATACGGGTTCGGTTACGGCTACCTGGATACGACAGCGAAGCACTCGAGCCGGTCGAAGAGTCACGGCCGGAACCACAGCCGCAGTACGCAGAGCCACCACGACTATCATCACGGTCAGGAGAAGCACTCTAACCGCCAGAGCGCCACGCCGCACCACTACCCGGTGTACGCGCGCGCACACAGCAACTGCCCACCCACTAAGTCGACCGAGAGTCTGATCGTGGTCCCGAAGTATCAATTGGAGAGTAGCGGATCTGAAAGCAGGCTCGCCTGCGACTGCGGCGACGCTGTCGGGTATTACCGCAGGGTTGCACCCTCAAAGAGCACCGGCGACTCCCATTCGGGATATTACTCGCAACGCATCGTCTACTCAACCCACTCGTACAAGAAGAAAGACTCCAACTTCAGCTCAGAAATAACTAGATTATAAGAATTTAAAAAATCATTGCTCAAACGTGAACTTCGCAACGAATTATGTTGTTCTGTTGATTAGTTAAATTAGATCGAAGAGTTCGTACTCAGGAATAATGCGATTAGCGCATATATGCTTCGTTAATAACTCTGTTCTTAGTATTGTAATATGAACATTTTAACGGCTTTATACACGTTTGTTTATAATTTTGAAATAAAAAATTAAAAGCATTAATTTTGTTTCATTTGAAACGTTTCGATCAATGAAAACGTAATTAGATTACATTACAGTACATGCCGCGTGTGAATGATAAGGCATCTAGTTCCATTAATGATAAGAGTTTATTTTCATTCAATTGTAAAATTAAGACTCCTAGAGAGGATACCCTTATGCTTTCGAAGCTAAATTACTTGCTATTACGTACATTGCACCTTTGTGACGTTTTTAGGTCATCGCAGCTCCTGTTACAATTGGGTACCTAGATAGGTGCAATGCATGCATCGAATCGAATTGAGTTCGTGGCCTACATATACATACGTACAGAGTCGAGGAAAGTCAACGGGTTGACAAAAGCCGCTTCGTTACACATAGCTTGGAAATGAAGTCGAGGCCTATTTAACATAGCACATTATCGCGGTATCTGCGACTTCCTTATGCGCAAGCGAAGTGGCTGTGCTATCGCCGAAATTGGGTGGGTGAACCTTATATCTGGTGTGGGTTCATCTCAGTTCGGGGGTCAGGTGGCGGCGCGCGCCGAGTGTCCGCCGCGGCAGAGCAAATCCGCGCTCGCCAGTATGCGTCGCCTTCCGGGCTCCGCGCTGCTAGCGATTTTACTGTACGCGGCAAATCCCGCTGCCTTCGCCACCCAACGTACCGACGCTACCGAGGTAACATTAATTTTTTTAATTTTTTTTTAAACAAAATTGTAGCATTTTTGAAAATCTTAATAAACGGTGTAAATAGGGAAAAACAAAAATTTGATTTTTTTGTTGTATCGCCTAGCCAATTTTAATGATTTTATTTTTCTGGAGTGAAATCTGGGTAGAGTCTGGTGGTAAGCAACCATCGTAACTGAACTGCCATGTACCTACATTTTTTTATCCTTGGAAGTGGTTCAAAGTCATCATATACCAATTCAAGCATTAAATCAATAAAAAGTTGTTAAAAAACTCCTGACTTTAAATTGTATACAGTTTATAAATTTAATCCTTAGTCTGATAAGTGATTTATATATTTATAAAATTCGAGTGCATTTTTCGGTTGATGTGTAAAATCTTAGAGTATGCTGTATTCAGGAGCATCTGGTCTGCAAGAAGCCGGAGTCGCCACAGTGTGTGACCTGGCAACTGGTGGGGGTGGACCCCGACATAATTATCGAGGAGAGTCCAGTCAACGCGACCCAGTTCTGCGGTCTGAGTGACCTGAAGCGAATTCTCCCGCATCGGAAATTTATAACGGTATGTGTTTAAACACATCCACTGCAATCCAATTCGCTGGATACGATTTACTTAAGTAAACGTAAAATTTTGACGGTTTGAAATTGGGTCGAGTGTATTCAACAAAAAAATATGCATTGGTTTTTGCAACGCAAAAATGGTTTTGAATGCCAATTAGTCCGGTGTACAATCCAAGCTAACATTCAAAGGCACTTTAAACTATCATTCGAGTCATAGGCTTCCACTACCATATTATAATGAACTTTGTGAAAACTATAATAATATCCTTACTTCTCAATACAGTACAATCCTCATCCTACCCCCTCGAAACAGGTGTATATTATCAAACTATTTTTCTTATATAAAGGCGCTTGCCTTGTATTCTGAGCTGTGCGTTAAATTATTACTTGGCGATTGCAAACCACAAAGCTTTGCGTCTGACATAGTTTTTCACTTATTTTATTAATTAACATTCTGCAAATAAGAGCGCTAGGAACATCGATTATCTGGCGACCCACTTAACAAGATGGGTAGGTACCTATTTATAAACTTATCATGTGTCTTGTACATAACAGTTTAAGTTATGAGAAATTGTTTTAGTTAATTAGGGTAGAGTTATGACTTAGTTTTCTAGGTTTTTTATGAAACTTATAGATATTTTTGGTTTCCCGGGACCCAATATACCAAATACTGTCTGCCGTGTCATAATTGTTTTTATAGCAATTGTGTTCCTCCACAAGGTGTGTGGTTTTGTTTACACTTTTCTACAGGTGACTATCGTCAAGGGAAGAAACTCATCTATCCGACAGAGTTTTAACGATACCCTTAATACTGCTGTTCAGGGTATCTTATATGTACCTATATGTACATTTGTATCTTATAGGTATGTAAAATAATACTACCCATAAAAATATGACGGCTGGATAGTGAGAAATTGAAAATCTTAAAAGTGATGGTGAATCTCTATCAGCAGGACAATGCCAATAAGATTTTTCAGAGGAAAACTCCGCTCATTATACATTCTCAATTGCATGTCAATCCGCTATCAACCAGCGTGGTAGACCCGTCCCGTTACAAGTCCCGTGGGTCAAATAGTGGATAAAAACACTCTGTTTTAATGAGACGATCCGTTTAAACAATCTTCACCATACGGTGTTCCGGGGAAATTGATTGATCTGAATTTAACAATACCGTACACTATGTTGGGATTTGATCGTATATCAAGTTCGAGCTCGATCTTTCGCTTCCTTGTTTAGAAAGAGGAATGATGATGAATGTATTGTAAAGTTGTGTTTCAATGCTAAAATCTTCTGACATTTCTAGATGAAGCATTGGATTTAGAAAATTTTATACGAATTTAGTAGGTACTTCCATACACATCAGATATCACAACCCTTCACTGTCCCACTGTTGAGCAAGGGTCTACTATCAAAAATAGTAAGGTCACAGTCAATCACTTTGGCCAAGTGCACAACATCTTTACGTCGTACTCCACGCGAATTACCTATTCCTTACCGTCCTTGAAGGTGACTTTTGATTTATTTTTAACACACTGGGATTTGAATCCAGAGAGTCCCAAGTGATATCTGATGTACCCGCAGATCTGTCCCCAAATCAAGAAGCTTACTACACTACGTTGGTGCCAACTGTCGGTTGACGAAGAGGTTAGTGTCCAATTCGGCTTTCGAAAGTTTTTAGGCCACCCGACAGCTGCAGCGGGACAAAACCAGATCGACGGTTTTACATGCCCTCTGAAGCTCATGAGAATCACCTTGAGTTTATGACCGAATTTTCGACTGATTTTATGTTTTTTGCGGGATTTACCCACCTTGACTGTACCTCGGTAGGTACAGTACTAGTGTATTTCATTATACATAATGTTTTACTTAAACTTAAATATATTGTCATAATAAATAGTACTAAAAATGTTTCCTGTGATTTAGTCCGTTGAGTCGATGAGAAAAATATGTCAAATTGTTGGTCGTGTGTTCCACCGTAAATGTGAGCACTGAAGCACGAAAGCTTGAAATATTTAATGTTTCGGTGCTTCTGAACTAAGTTTCTGTCTGTGCTAAGTTTATTTTGCAACCACCGGATGGTTTTTGTCAGAAACAAAAATTAGGTTTTATACAAGCAAACCTTGCAACTACATTTTGCATTAATAGTTAAAACTGGTTCGTACAAACTTTTCCATTACTGAAATGCAAACAAAATTCCTAGCGGAACAAAATCTAGACGCATTCGGAAATAGGTCAGATCTAAATTATGCTTCAATAGTTTTCAATTCACCGGCAGTGTTGATACTGCATTCCATTTTGACAAATTTTTTTGCTCAGAGTACTAACAAAAATTTACAGTTATGCTAACTAATTAACTTACTTTCTTACTAACTTACATTCCCTACATCAGTCCATATAACTACTTATGAAGTCACCAACTAAAATTCCTATTTAATACTACATTTAATACACTTTGTTAACTGGACTAACCATTCCAGTCCCTATTTCAGTCTTGTTGACAGTTGCCATGAGCGGCACTGTTTGAGTGAGGCTCGTTAACTACTGAGCTAGGGTTTCCACTTTGATAAAGGTGAGAAGCCTATTCTCCACCAGAATACCAGACTCAAATTTTAATTGAAATTCAGAATAATTTATTTGTCGAATAAGGTTATAACCTTCGCTGCGACACATAAACCCACTGCTGGGCACGGGTCTCCCCCACAGACACAGATGCGGGAGGTCTAGAGCATACTCCACCACATACTGTTCCAATGCGGATAGGTGGAGGGGTTAGTGGCCAACCCAGTGTCGAATGTTTGACAAGGCTTAAACGGCAGCTCCCATAGTATTGGCAGTAGCAGTCAATCCCACTCATTACTACATACAAACTGAACTAAACCAGATTCCGTGGAGCGAATGAAATAGCTGCATTGGGAAATAGGTCAATCCTTAATAATTTATTAAGTATTCCTGTTCAGTAAATTCGCGCACTGTACATTAGGGATGTTATGGAGCTCCGTAACCGTAAGCGGAATTTCCGGATATACTTTATTTATTTAACCATTTTATTTATAAGTTGATGCTTTGTAAAAGTTTCATGTCTACTTACAGCGGTTTATCAGATAGACAAAATCAAAGAAAGACGTAGAAAACCCCTCCCCTTCTCCCAATACCAACCTAACAAGTTTAAGCACGAAGTATTGTCGTAAAATATTCCAATGTATTGAAGTTTGTTTTATATTAATTGTAAACTAACCATCCCGGCTTCGCACGCGATATATTGTTCGCATTTTTTTATATAGCCCATTTTAAATTACCTCCGATAGTCTGTTTTTATATCTGAGAAAACTGTATAAAAACATAATACACAAAACAGTAGTTTCTGAGATTAGTCCGAACGATTATATGTGAAGTTATAGTGAAAAGTGGAACTATGATACGATCCATCATGGAATGCCAGTGCCTATCTTCCGGCTTCATCATCAGACCTTGAAACCTAATCGTGGTCAAAGTTCATTACAAGACTTCTAAGAAATCTAAAAACAGCTATGATACGATGTTCCATCATGAAGTTTCAGTTCATATCTTCCGGCTCCATCATCAGATCAGTTCGACAGTACCATATTATTGTATTGTCATCAGAACTACATACAGCTGCCAAATTTCATTACACTACGATCCTTGAAAGATGGTTAAATTAGTTACCTTAGATTCTATTACATAGTGACATAAAGGTCAACCTAATAATTACAATTAAAAAAATTTTGTTCAAAAAAAGCTTAAGATTTTAAATTTTTTTTTTTATTTATTTTCATGCACTATCATTGGAAACAAATATGTGTGCCAAATTTCAGCTAGATAGCTTCAGTGGAAGTGGGTGAATTATTGATTGCAAGATTCCAGGACATACATACGAGTACGAGTGAAGTTAAATTAAAGCTTTTAAAAAGCTTAATAAAAGAATGTTTAAAATACAATAGTGTCCCTTGGATTTGAACCCGTGCCCCCTTTAGTAATGCCCAAATATCTTGAAAAATCCGGAATCCGGTCGAAGAGTATTTATCCAGTCAGATTGGTTACTTTGATTATCATAATTTTCCACAGGCACTAGCACGGCTAGATCACAATGTAAGGTGCTAAGCTCTGGAGCACCAAGCCTCTCACGGTCCAGCGATCGATATAGCTTAGTGGACTTTAACTATCGGAGTTGACGAGACATACATATACTACTGGTGGAGTATGCTCTAGACCTCCCGCAGCATAGTCTGTGGGGGAGACCCGTGCCCAGCAGTGGGACGTCTATGGGTAGCAGCACACACACATATACTACTTAGTCACTACAAAGCTACATAAATGTATTTACTTACTATTTTTTGTAGTAGGCGTCCACTAGTACTTAATATATTATGAACTAAGTTAGTAATGTAAAACATTTCGCAAGTGCTTTTTACCTACCATCAGTATCCAAAATTCAATTCAAAATTCAAATAATTTATTTCGCTATGAGGTGATTACACACGCTTAACGAAAGTCTAGGTAACTACAAACTACTTAAAGAGATATAATGCTATTCTAAACTGATTAATATAAAGCAAAGGATGAGCTATTTATCCTTGAATGAATAGCTAATCCTACACAGGTGCCTAACCTGCCTTATGGCTAATTTACAATAATTACCTACCACTAAGCTAAGCTCTAAGTCACGATAGACTATCTACCTGGTCATCGGCTTAAGGAAGAATATTCTCACCATCGCCCAGGATGAACTGGTAGAAAATGCCGTATGGCATTATGTAAGCCCTTTGTATACTAAAGGTAATACATAAACTTAAATAAATAAAAAAAAAAAAAATCAGAGCTGATAATGTACGATATAGTCACAGTTACCGTTACACTATAAGGGTGATATTCAATCCTATCATTAACCGCCCTGTGGCCGAAGGTGGTAAGGCCCGGCTTGACGCCGAAGACTGTGGGTTCAAACCCCGCCAGGGCTTGCATATAAATGCATGGTAATCGTAGCATACGCACCCTTTTTTTTCTATTTTCTTTTTTGTTTTAGTTTGAAAATAATTGAAAATAAATATTCAATTATTTTGTCCAGGACTAAAATATGTAATTTGTTTTTACAAAATTTTATTCTGTATCCTTTGTTTTGGGTCATAGCTAATATGTAATTTGAATTTGTATACGGCCACCACGCTGGCCAAGTGCGGATTGGCAGACTTCACACCATCGAGAATATTATGAAGACACTAGTGGATGCCCGCAGCTTCGCTCGCGTGGAATTAGACTTTGTTCCGCCTTAGAGGAAATTAATGAGCAGATTATTGATTTTTTTTAGTAATTATAACCTTCCGTGGAGGAACATACAAAAAAAATGAATTAGCGGAATCGGTCCAGCCATTATTGAGTTATGCGCTTACCAACATACATTTTTAAACGGTTTTATTTAGCTTGCCCTGTTTATTATGTATATAGAAGACTCGCAAACTAAAAACTATCATTTTAATTTTAACTTAACGAAATATAAGTAAATTTTTATATATCAAACATCAATCATTTTCCAAATATAGTACTAAACAAATAAATATATTGAATAAATTTAAACAAAATGCAAAAAAATGGTGTACCTTGTACCGAGGACCGCGGCAGGGCTCGAACCTGCATCTTCGGACCGAGATCCGACGCCTTTGCCCGCCGGGGCTTCTAGGGCCGGCCTTAAGAAGACCGCTATCAGTGAGCACCGAATCACCCCCATGTATGTTCTGCAACTTTTCGTAGTTTTCGAGTTATGATTTTTTTTGTATTTTTTTTTGATACCTTGGTTTATTTGACATTATTGGTCACAGAGGGATAAATTGTTGAGATACAAGCTTGATTTTTTTTTCTGAAATAGGTGAATAGTACTTATTGCAGATACAAAAACAATTGTGGGCCCATATGCTACTATTAAGCCATAAAAAAATGTTGAACTCTAAGTTTGTTAAAATTTTAAAATTAAGGATCTCTTTTAGGACGATTTAAAAAAAAACTTATTCTAAAAATGTTTCCAAAATCTCTTTCAAAAACTTCCCAATTTCATCAGCTATTTGCCATGTAAATTTGATTGAGCTATCTCTACGGCTTCATCCTTGAAAGAATGTTTTAAACACAGTAAGTCGAAAAAACTTAGTTAAAAGATCGGGCTAAATAAAACTAAAAATTAATTATCATTGATTGTTCATTATTAAATTACAAAATGTCTCCCTTCCTGCGCAACGGCAAATCTACATCGCCTTTCTACAACGTTTAAAATGAGATTCGTCTGTTCACAAAATCGTATTAAAAAAATAAAGACTTTTTTAAGGCGATGTAGGATTGCCATTGCGCAGGAAGGGAGACATTTTGTAATTTAATAATGAAAAATCAATGATAATTAATTTTTAGTTTTATTTAGCCCGATCTTTTAACTAAGTTTTTTCGACTTACTGTGTTTAAAACATTCTTTCAAGGATGAAGCCGTAGAGATAGCTCAATCAAATTTACATGGCAAATAGCTGATGAAATTGGGAAGTTTTTGAAAGAGATTTTGGAAACATTTTTAGAATAAGTTTTTTTTTAAATCGTCCTAAAAGAGATCCTTAATTTTAAAATTTTAACAAACTTAGAGTTCAACATTTTTTTATGGCTTAATAGTAGCATATGGGCCCACAATTGTTTTTGTATCTGCAATAAGTACTATTCACCTATTTCAGAAAAAAAAATCAAGCTTGTATCTCAACAATTTATCCCTCTGTGACCAATAATGTCAAATAAACCAAGGTATCAAAAAAAAATACAAAAAAAATCATAACTCGAAAACTACGAAAAGTTGCAGAACATACATGGGGGTGATTCGGGTAGCCCTAGGGTGCTCTATCTCTAGGCTACCGCTTGACACTATTTCCTGGGACACCCTGTATACCTCAAACTAAATATAAAGTACGGATATAAAAATATCCAAATAAAGTAAGGATATAAAAACTAAACAAATAAATAAATTTAATTAAACAAAAATGGTTTCCGAAGTCCACGTCCGCGGCAGGGCTCGAACCTGCATCTTCGGATCGAGTTCCGATGCCTTATCCATTAGGCTACACGGTCCATACTGGAAATTTTGAAAATTCCTACTGTTCCGTCCTACAACCCCTTTTTGTAGAGTTAATATAATATGTCATATTTTATACTCCACGCTTCTTGACTTAGACGCCAGCTAGTGGCAAATATCATAATCAATTAGGATTATTTATTTCCAATATTTTCAAATAAAGTACTAAACAAATAAATATAATGAATAAATTTAAACAAAATGCAAAAAACTGGTGTACCTTGTACCGACGACCACGGCAGGGCTCGAACCTGCATCTTCGGACCGAGATCCGACGCCTTTGCCCGCCGGGGCTTCTAGGGCCGGCCTTAAGAACACCGCTATCAGTGAGCATAAACCTTATGCATGCCTTGCAATAATTAATATACATTAATTATTGTTATGTACATACTCCTTTCAATCTTAATACATAATTTTATACTTTAGAAGCATTTAGGAATTTTCTGTGAAATTATTGAATTTAAATACAGGGAAATTAATATAAAATAGTTCATGGACATAATTAAAATATGTATTTTACACACAACATTATATTAAACTAGGTAAAACAAAAAATTATATACCTCAAACTAAATATAAAGTATGGATATAAAAATATCCAAATAAAGTAAGGATACAAAAACTAAACAAATAAATAAATTTAATTAAACAAAAATGGTTTCCGAAGTCCACGACCGCGGCAGGGCTCGAACCTGCATCTTCGGATCGAGTTCCGACGCCTTATCCATTAGGCTACACGGTCCATACTGGAAATTTTGAAAATTCCTACTGTTCCGTCCTACAACCCCTTTTTGTAGAGTTAATATAATATGTCATATTTTATACTCCACGCTTCTTGACTTAGACGCCAGCTAGTGGCAAATATCATAATCAATTAGGATTATTTATTTCCAATATTTTCAAATAAAGTACTAAACAAATAAATATAATGAATAAATTTAAACAAAATGCAAAAAACTGGTGTGCCTTGTACCGACGACCGCGGCAGGGCTCGAACCTGCATCTTCGGACCGAGATCCGACGCCTTTGCCCGCCGGGGCTTCTAGGGCCGGCCTTAAGTAGACCGCTATCAGTGAGCATAAACCTTATGCATGCCTTGCAATAATTAATATACATTAATTATTGTTATGTACATACTCCTTTCAATCTTAATACATAATTTTATACTTTAGAAGCATTTAGGAATTTTCTGTGAAATTATTGAATTTAAATTCAGGGAAATTAATATAAAATAGTTCATGGACATAATTAAAATATTTTTTTTACACACAACATTATATTAAACTAGGTAAAACAAAAAATTATATACCTCAAACTAAATATAAAGTATGGATATAAAAATATCCAAATAAAGTAAGGATATAAAAACTAAACAAATAAATAAATTTAATTAAACAAAAATTGTTTCCGAAGTCCACGACCGCGGCAGGGCTCGAACCTGCATCTTCGGATCGAGTTCCGACGCCTTTTCCATTAGGCTACACGGTCCATACTGAAAATTTTGAAAATTCCTACTGTTCCGTCCTACATTCCCTTTTTGTAGAGTTAATATAATATGTCATATTTTATACTCCACGCTTCTTGACTTAGACGCCAGCTAGTGAGTGGCAAATATCATAATCAATTAGGATTATTAAAATTTATTTCCAATATTTTCAAACGGATCAATTGTGAATAGCAAAGTGAATAAAAATTCAACAGTTTTAAAAATATGTATATTTTAAATTGCAAAGTTTTTGAAAATCTCTAATTATACTTGTTTATTTATTACTTTTGTATTAAAGACGATTGCGACATTCTTTAATATTCAATGACAAGGTTATATTGACATGTGCTGATCTAACCTTCAATTTTCTACTCTCAATTATTATAAACTAGTGGACGCGCGCAGCATAGAACAAAGAGTCGCTCCGCTCTCGAACGACTCTTTATTCTATGCCCGCATTATTGATCGAAGGCCCGCAGCTTTGCTCGCGTGGATTTGGACTGGGGTAAGTTCGTTTATAGTTGCGACATATTTTAATTACGGACATTTACTAACTCTACCTATTGAGTAGGTACCCGTTATTATAATTTGCCTGAATTAAAATTTAATAAAAATTATCAATGTAGAAAAAAAGTTCCTCTTCAGTTTTATTAAATTAATATGTATATAGATTATTATATCTAATCAACAGCCTAAAATATAAGTTTTGTGCTTCTAGTTCTGAAAATGACAATACTTTCATACAACCTTTCATCCCCCTTTTCTACCCTTTACAACACTTTTTTTCCAATTAAAAAGTAGCCTATGTCCTTTCTCAGGCTCTAGACTATCTGTGTACCAAATTTCATTTAAATTGGTTCAGTAGTTTTGGCGTGAAAGCGAGACAGACAGACAGACAGAGTTATTTTCGCATTTATAATATTAGTATGGAAGTAAGGATTATATCTAATCAACAGCCTAAAATAAAAGTTTTATGCTTCTAGTTCTGAAAATGACAATACTTTCATACAACCTCTCATACCCCTTTTCAACCCTTTACAACACTTTTTTCCAATTAAAAGGAAGCCTATGTCCTTTCTCTGGCTCTAGACTATCTGTGTACCAAATTTCATTTAAATCGGTTCAGTAGTTTTGGCGTGAAAGCCAGACAGACAGAGTTACTTCGCATGTATAATATTAGTAAGGATAGTAAGGAAGTAAGGATTATATCTAATCAACAGCCTAAAATATAAGTTTTATGCTTCTAGTTCTGAAAATTACAATACTTTCATACAACCTCTCATCCCCCTTTTCAACCCTTTACAACACTTTTTTCCAATTAAAAAGTAGCCTATGTCCTTTCTCAGGCTCTAGATTATCTGTGTACCAAATTTCATTTAAATCGGTTCAGTAGTTTTGGCGTGAAAGCGAGACAGACAGACAGACCGACAGAAAGAGTTACTTTCGAATTTATAATATTAGTATGGATTAAGTTCCGGCTTACTTACTTAACTTAAGCCAGAACTTAAGCGAAGAAGTTCTGGCACCTATATTGCCTGTGTTGCCAATGGCATATGGATCTGAGACGTGGTCCTTTACAGTCCTTACAACTTTTTTTATTTTAGGCTGTTGATTAGATGTAAATAAATATGGCATTCAAAGTTTGTAAAAATGTTACCCTTATGGATGTAAAATAAACATAGGGGATTACACATTTACGGATTTATTACAAATATGTTGAGCTAAAGTTAAGAAAAATTTATATATTATTACGAGTATGTCTAAATCCGCGCGAGCGAAGCTGCGGGCGTCCGCTAGTAGATAAATAAATAAATAAATTAGTAGGTAACCTTTTTAACAATAAAACCAAGAAACATGATTTGTCTCTATCTTGCACTCGAACTTTTATCAGACACGCGTCGTTAGACGATAATGTCGATTTGTCAAGGCTGCGTTCCCTTGACCCATTACAACGAATAAATAAAAAGTAGGCCAGAAAGTTACAACATTCACTGACTTGTTGTGTTGCAACAGGTCAAATCGCTGGAGAGTCATGGGAAACCGAAGATCGTGTTCTGCAAGGGGTTTACAAAGCTGAAGGGGAAGGTTGTCAACTGGAAGCAGGTGGTAAATGCTCTTGAGGCGCTAAACAGGCCTCGACGGCAGACCGGATTCGTTCCGCGCGGGCGGTACCGGGGACAGACTCAGTCCCAGTATCTCGCCATTGACAGGGGAAATGGAAAGGATGAGGGCAAAGCCGAAGCGCACTCGGCTGCCGATTCATCCAGAGCGAGCGTCAGTGAGTATGAAAACGAATTTAATGATGTACCTACTCGTAGCATCCATACCCGATGGCTCGCGTCGATTCAATGCGATCGAAAGAATTAAGCAACGACGGGCGTGGTCGGTTTGGATGGGTGACCGCTAGTGGCAAAATTTCATGGACGCTACCGTGCTTAGGAGGGCACGTAAAGCCGTCGGTCCCGGTTGTTTTCAATGCTGGAAACAATCGTTAAGCCTTGTGGAAGACCTTCAGGTGGCTTGAGAACATTCGACATTGGGTTGACCACTAACCCCTCCACCAATCCGCATTGGATCAGCGTGGTGGAGTATGCTCTAGACCTCCCGCAGCCGTGTCTATTGGGGAGATCTGCGCACAGATGTGGGACGTCTATGGGTCGCAGCGGGCCTACTGCGGGCCACGGGTACTGGAGAAGGCCTAGAGCGTACTCCACCGCGCTGCTCCATTCGTTGGCGAACATAATGGTTGCCTACCCGGAAGTTTTCAAGCCACCCGAAGGCTTCCAAAATGTCTTGGTAACTTTAACGATGATAACAACTGAATCCGACGACTAATCGTGCCCCCCGAAACTTCTGATCATAGTAGAAGTGATCGTAAGAACGGCGTGACTTAATACTATCGATAGTTTGGAAAATCTGGAGTCACGCGGAATTCTTTCGTAGGAAGGTTTAGGTCTTAGGACTTGCTGGCACTGCAGTCTTACTGTCTTTATTTTGAAAACCTCTCATACATGTTGGTTTCCTCAAGTTGTGCGTTTTTATGGAGAAAAAAAACGTTATGAAGGTGGACTGGCTAATAAAATGATCCTCGACCTGCTCAATTTACCTAGATGGACTGTCCTCTCTGTAGCTAGCCCAGTCCATCCTCACGATTTATTTTTTGAATAGGTACTAAGATACTTGCGTACCAAACATTACTACATTTCGCATCTACTCTTATACATATTATTAAGTAATTACGATTAATAAGTCAGGTTAAAAGTAGTCTTTTAATTTTAGGTGGTAACAGTGGAATGGGACAAGCACAGAGTCAATCAATATACGATCCAAGTTGCGACGATTGTAATAGACATGAGGTTGAAAGCTTGAAAAGGGGTCCACCCCACGTGACTGGTGGAGGTCCTTTAGAGAATAGGTTTGGACCAGACGGAGGCAAGATCGAATGGACTGGCCCTGGCGGAAGAGACGGTTACGGACCACCGGGAAGTTATGGCTCCATGCCAGGTGGTAAACCACCAACTGGCAATAACGGTTACAGGCCAGGACAAGGAATTGGCGGTCATAATCAACAAGGAACACCAGGTGGCATTAACGGTTATGGACCGCGTCAAGGATCTAATATTGGGACAAACGAGCAAGGCAGCCCACCAATAGCTGGCCCCGGATACTACGGATCCGTACCAGGTGTCTCGAATGTTTATAGACCAGGGCCTGGAATTAACAACGGTCCTACTCAAGTTGATTCAGGTGGAATACCAAGGCCCGGTTCAGGACATTATGGATCTGTTCCAGGTGACGTAAATGGATACAGGCCAGGTCAAGGTCAGCAAGGAACGGTAGGCTTATTGGGACCAGGTGGAAATGGTCCTAATGGTCCTAATGGAAGGTATAGTCCAGGTGACAGACAGGGGGGAAATAATGGCTATAGACCTGGGGAACAACTCGGAGGAAATCAAGTAAGTGGCCCGGGAACTCAATACAAACCTGCTTCAGAAAGCGCTCCAGGATATGGAACAGATCAAGGACTTCCCGGAAGTACATATGGATCAGGTCCAGGATATGCACCTGTACAAAATGGGCTGAATAGCCATGACGGCTTAAGGCCAGGTCAGAACTATGGAAACGTACCGGGTCTAAATGGACAAGGCATTGTCCCAAGTAGAAATGGATTTAATCAAGGTTCAAATTATGCACCTAATGATGGTCAACTTTTGATTCCGGGGCAGAATGGAGGCGTTTTCGTACCAGGAAAAACATACACATCTGGACAAAATGGTTTGCCAGGTGTAAATTATGGGTCAAGTCAAAGTACGATACCAGTGGGAAATTTAGGTAACGCCCCAAGCCAAGGTCCATCCACAAATAATGGTGACTATGTTTTAGGAAAAAATGGAATGCCTGGAAGTTATCAGACCTCTCCAGGGAGCGTCAATGGTCACGGATTAAATAACGCAGGACCAGGACTAGGTGGAGGTAGTTATATTCCTGTCCAAGGTAATCAAATCTACGGTCCTGGTGGAACACGGGAACCTGCAAATGGTGTAAATTCAAATATACCCAGCTCTAACTGGCCGCTAGCTCTGGGCCCATTTACTGGCCCTCCAGGTAGCAGCGTTTATTGTTGTGTGGTTCCTAACAACTTGGGTAACGGTGCAAATATAATATCACCTAGTGGCACTTATGGTGGCGGGCAAAACGCTCCGGGCGTAGTAGGGGGTGGGCAACCTCCTTACGGGAGCGTCCCGGGCGGTGTTCCAAACAATTTAGTAGGACCTGCCTACGGACCAAGTGGACCTGGCGGTCCTAATCTACAAGGTTCATACAATACTGTCGTTTCATCTGGAGGACCCGCAGGTCAAGTGCCTTATGGCCCAAATCACGGAGGACAAAATGCAATACAGGGACCTGGCACCTATGGAACAGGGACATACGGACCGGGAGTTGTTCATGGTATGTCAGGCCCTGAAATATACGGCGCAGGCCAAAGAGGCGGACCTGGACAGCAAGCTGGTCAAACACCTGGCACTTTAACAAGTCAAAACGAAATCCCAGGTACAGGAACTTATGGCACAAGACCAGGTGGGTCAGATGTACAAAATAATGTGCATGGACCAGGAAGTTATATTCCTGGATCTGGTCTTGACCGGGGAGGTCAAAATGGCATGCAAGGACCTGGAACTTATAGTCCAGGTTCAACAGGAGTAGTTAATGGACAAAATGGTATACATGGACCTGGTACATATGGTCCAGGTTCAATCGGGGGACCAAGTAGACAAAATAGTATGCAAGGACCTGGAACTTATGGTCCAGGGGCAACTGGGGGACCAAACGGACAAAATGGTATGCAAGGACCTGGAACTTATGGTCCTGGGGCAACTGGGGTACCAAACGGACAAAATGGTATACGAGGACCTGGAACTTATGGTCCAGGGGCAACTGGGGTACCAAACGGACAAAATGGCATGCAAGGGCCTGGAACTTATGGTCCAGGGGCAACTGGAGGATTAAACGGACAAAATTCCATGCAAGGACCAGGAACTTATGGCCCTGGTTCAACCGGGGGACCAAGCGGACAAAATGGTATGCAAGGACCTGGAAGTTATGGCCCGGGTTCTAACGGGGTACCAAGTGGACAAAATGGTATGCAAGGACCAGGAACTTATGGTCCAGGGGCAACTGGGGGATCAAATGGACAAAATGGTATGCAAGGACCTGGAACTTATGGTCCAGGGGCAACTGGGGTACCAAACGGACAAAATGGTATGCAAGGACCTGGAACTTATGGCCCAGGGGCAACTGGGGCACCAAACGGGCAAAATGGTATGCAAGGACCTGGAACTTATGGCCCAGGGGCAACTGGGGGACCAAACGGGCAAAATGGTATGCAAGGACCTGGAACTTATGGTCCAGGGGCAACTGGGCTACCAAACGGACAAAATGGTATGCAAGGACCTGGAACTTATGGCCCAGGGGCAACTGGGGGACCAAACGGGCAAAATGGTATGCAAGGACCTGGAACTTATGGCCCAGGGGCAACTGGGGGACCAAACGGACAAAATGGTATGCAAGGACCTGGAACTTATGGTCCAGGGGCAACTGGGGGACCAAACGGACAAAATGGTATGCAAGGACCTGGAACTTATGGTCCAGGGGCAACTGGGGTCCCAAACGGACAAAATGGTATGCAAGGACCTGGAACTTATGGCCCAGGGGAAACTGGGGGACTAAACGGGCAAAATGGTATGCAAGGACCTGGAACTTATGGTCCAGGGGCAACAAGCGGAACTTATATACCTGGTGGACAAAATGGTGCGCAAGGATCTGGGCCTTACGTTCCAGGCGGTCTTGGAGGGATAGGTGGGCCGCATGGAATGCAAGGGCCTGGGGCTTACGGCCCAGGTGACATTGGCGGTGAACAAAATGTAGCGCCAGGACAGTATGGTAACCAAAACGGTCCAGGAGGGCAGCAGTTCGGGGGAGGAAACAGCGGTGTAGATCAACATAGCTCATTGGGAAATCGATTCGGGTTCGACAGCCAAGGGGTAAGTTACAAATTTTATTAGATTATTGTTACCTCAATATAATTTATATTAGATAACTTATTTTATTTTTTAAATAATTTATTTTTTGGTTACAGAATCCACTGCATGGAAACGGTAAATGTTTTGACCAATAACGTTAATTAGCGACTCTTTGCAGTCAGCCGAATTAACGAAACTCATCATTCAGGACTATTTATTTTCGTAGGTCGCAAGACTAGCGAGATGACATAATAATTTACTAACAAACAGACATCTGCAGAACGACTTATCCTTTTATAATAATGTTATAGATATAGCGGTCGGCCGCACAATGATATATTATGAATACAGTATTGCTTTATGATAAGTAAAAAATAAAATTCGTGTTTTAGGTTCACCTCAAAACTTCGTCGATCCAAATTCAATTGCGATAGATGGGGACGATTCAGAAGCCGAAGCAATTGTCAATCAAGCTCTCAATGGAACCACAGCAAGTGCATCATCGAAGGGCGGTAATGACAAGGGGCGAGCACAAACTCATGTGCACGGAACCTATACGGGCGGCGGATCCTTTCAAGCTCAAGCCCAAATCACTGGCGAAAATAAAGAAGCTGAGAGCGAAGTGAGCGGAGGTAAGAAAGGGGCTTCGAGCTCCGCCACTGGCAGCGGTCGGAATAACAAATCCCAGGCTAGCGTTCAGCTTGGCTCGGAAACGGGATCCATACAGACAAATTCGCAAACCACTGGCGCCATGCATTCATCCAACTCGCAAGTACAAGGCAGCGTCAAAGGAGGCATGGCTGACGCACAGGCCAGAGGCCCCGGCAGTACATCATCGCAAGCTCAAATAGGCTTCACACCCTACAAAGATGGAGACAAAGAACACGATCTACTCAAAACACCGTTCGTTGGAGGAGGCGTCTCTTCTGCGCAGTCGAGTGGTCGCACCGGGCAATCTCAGTCACAGCTCCACGGTACCTTCAAGTATGGCATCACGTACAACGGGGCCGCCCAAGCTGGAGCCAGCTTGGACAAGGACGCAGTATTTCCGAATAGACTAAACTTTGATAAAATAAACGTGTTCGACGAAACTCAAAAAAATATTAATGTCAATACTGACAATCCGCAAATCGAATATTCCTCTACCGAGTCACCAGTATTACTATCAGCTGTACCCCTAGAAACTAAATCAAACGTCGACAACGAAGAAATAACGACCACAAAGGCGAGTGAAGAAACTATGAAAAACTCAGAAAGTAGATATTCGAGCCACACACATCTAGATCACCATAAAACAGATCCCATCCTAGAGCCGACTTCAGCACTGGTAGGCACGCGAAGATCCTTCCAATCAGGTTATGGAAATACCAGTCCAGATTATGAATATACGAAAGATAAAGATGAACCTGCGCCGGATGAATACGACTCTGATCCTAGGTACAGTATAGACGGACCAGCTTACGGGGTGGAAGAAAACGACGCCACAGAGGTGGAGCAAACCGAAGGTGAAGAATATCCAAATTACGACGAATACGCCAGGGATCCTTTGACGCACCAATCACTTCTAAGTCCGAAGAAACACCTCGAAGTGCAGCAGTCCACAGGTGGGAACACCCAGCACATAGTGCTCGGCTCCTTGAAGGGCCACGACGCTGAAATCACACAAAAAAATTCTGCAACACCTGACGAAACCAAAGTGTATCAACCAGGCGAACGAGTTCCTGGCACTGGAGGGTACAGGATTCCAATGGGTTTCACGGGAAGCGTAAAGTCCGTTGCTTCCAAAGAAAACACTTACGTCGTCGGAACGAAACACTCACCTTCGCAGGCGCAATCGGTGACCCTGACGCCCGGGACAGGTAAAGTAAGTTACGTGTATCCTCCGAGTTACGGAAAATATGTGAGCCCGAAGGATTTGAAGTCATTAAAGAGCCGGGGAACGGGGAACGACGATAGATACGTCTCCGTGTCAAAATCGGTGACGAGGGCTTTGGATGGGGAAAACAACATTCGAAAACAATACTCTCACACGTATTACACGAAATCGTCATCGTGTGGATACTTTACCTTCACTTGTACGATGGTGAGCGGCGTCGATGGCAGGAAAAAGGTCTGCAAGCCCAAAATGCCCACCAACCCTGATGGAACCCCTATAAGGTGTTAACTGCACGTTTTACGATTTACGGCTATTAAGTATTTTAATTTAAGTATCAATTTTTAAAAAATATTCTATTCCTAAAAATAGTATTGGATTATTCACAGTAAGTAGAATCAATGAATTCCTATATTATGATAATCTTATTTTAATAATAAATATTGGTGTTGTGATTTTTTGAGAGTATTCAAATAGTATAAGTCTTCACATAATACTGTTCTTCTAGCCCCACTGATATCTGTTAGCGAGTCTTTCGCAAATAGGCAGAAAATAGATTTAGCCTTAGGATTACGTAAAATTTAAGGAATTCCAAAGTCATTTGTATAGATATATGAAATTACAGATAAAATAAATTTTATTAATCTAATGATGTTTTATTTAACCTAACTCGTTAACAGCGATTCTAGACAGCCACCATGTTATTTCATTAATACTCGTTTTGACGATTTTATGTTCATGTCGGTAGGTAAGTTTGACTTTGATCAAATAAACACCTGTTTTTTTAATACATTTATTGATTGATATAATTTAGGTACAATTGTTGAAATATAAAGCAATCACATCAATAAGTGAAAAGAGTGGTACAAAAGAAGATCTAAAGTAGTATCGTAGTTGTTACAGTACAGTAAAGTGTTACAGTCTAACTAACACGTTGACATTGCATGTGACTTATAGAATAGTATCAAATTCAAGGAACGCTTGCAATGAGTCTTGTGAAATAACATTTCTCTACATACAAATAGTGTGTACATATATTATAATAATAATTTTCCTTTATGAAATTGGATAGTAGCTACGAAAGTCCTTACAAAACTCACGAATTTAGTAAATATTCAATTATTTCAATGCTAATCATTTAAAAAAATTCTGGGAAAAGAATCTTTTTAAAAGTGCTTAAATGTTGTGTCGTTATTTATCCTCCGACAAACTTTCGGTTTCATTACTTTAAATTCCATTTTATTGTCGTGTCCAAGTATATGTATAGTATCTAGGCATCATCTACATCTAAGCATCGCCACGACCGTAGCAAATCTACTATTTTGACAACAGACATAAAAGCCCTTTTATACAAAAAGAATCTTCATTTCAAGAGAGTAACAAGTTATAGAACATATAAATGGAAAATCTACTGTTACATTTTGTTAAATACAATCTTTGTAAAATATTAATTATTAATTTAGTTAAAAATCTTTCGACACGTAATGAATTGTGAGATGCATTATATAGTTTATACGAAAAATATTGTATGTGAATTCTACTAAATATTTCTCTCGACCAAGTTGTAGAATTAGTGGATTAATGGCTATAAGGATAATTTATTATGGATAAAATACAAAATGTATATTAATATTCCAACTACGTTAACGAACAGACACCGACATCATTTTTAAAGCGACTGCAATACTGATTTCTAAATTCAAATGTTTCGAATACACTACACACATTGTTTATAATTTACTTGGAAATATAAAAACTTGGTATAAATGTGCTTTATTAGTACAGGACACCCAAGAATTTAAAAGTAACTAATCTCTTACACTTGTAGCAATTTAACTATCATGTGAAGTTAACAGTGTCATGTAATTGTTGGCTTATCGTATTTGTCACAAATTCACTTTACAAAGCTTTAAGTATTCGTATTGGCTAGTGATCACTTATTTATAAGAAAGTACAAGTATTTTCATGAATAAAATCTAACCGGAAAATAATTTATAACGAAAAATTTCCAACAGAACTGACAGGTAATTAAATGGATGTTGACTGATTACGGTGATGTGGAAAAAAATATTTATGTACATTCCTTGTTGACATACGTTGCCGTAATGTATATGAAAAAAATAGTACTTATGTTTATTTTTTTATGACGAGTAAAATTGAAAAAAATTTACGGAAATAGGTAAAAACTTAAAACGCCTTAACGTTAGTTCTGTCTACAGACAGGACGACTTCCGTCAGTGACTATGATATTAAGTGTTGTCTTCTACATCTTATATCTACGCATCTACGCTTAAATTACACACAGTGAAAAGCCTTATGTATCATATAACCCACATTGTCGATGCCATAACAGTTATTAACAGACCATGGGGCCTAGACAAGTAGCAAAAACGCTAGTAGAATATTATTAACAAATGTATGGGATTGACCAATGGATTGTCAAACCCATACATTTGCTAATCTATTCTATTTCTATTCTACTAGCGTTTTGCCACTTGTCTAGCCCCCCATATCCGAAACTACCAGAAACACTGGCCGTTACAGTAACTATAATTGTTGATAGTATAATTTACCGAGTTACCAATCAATCATTAAATTCTATTTAAATCGAATTAATACTACCGTTTTTTTAAATTATCAACTCATTGAAAACGCTTTAAGTCGATAAATGCTTACGACGCATTTGTATCGCGCATAATTCACAATTTAGTAGTATATTAATTTATCCATAATCAATTTTAATCCCTTAACATGTAACACAGTTTGTTCTACGACGAAACAATTTTTGAAGCAATAGCGGGATATTACTAAAAAATATTCTGAATTAATATACATTTTAAAATTAGCAGATTAACTGGGTTCAAACATATGTATATACTCAGTCTGGATTAAAGGAATGTACACAGTTCACTATTCAACACATTCAAATATATACTTAAACATCTATCGAAAACAAGTATAGAAACTTTATGACTAAATTAAAGCAGTATATAGTGTTACGATACGTAACATACATACGTTAAAGTAGATTTAAGTACATATAGTAATACGATTAAATGCATTTAGGGAATCTTACGTATTAGCTTATAAAATATTTTAGCTGGCTGAATGTATTGCGACCATACAGTAGATCGCATGCCATTTCAACGTAATAATGTCAAATGACAGTATTATCTTACCCAAAAATGTTTACAATAAAACTGATTAAAATATTATTATAATTCGAATGTCTGTTAGTTTACGAAACCTGCTATTTTAACGTACAATTTTATAATACATTTAGTGTGACATAAGTGTTGGCGTAGAAATTTACTCAAGAATAAATATTATACGAGTATTATAAAGAAGTATTTTTCTACAAACTGATACCTAAAATATATAATAGTCTTTTAAATGCAAGTGGCAAAGATAAAATTCAAAAATATATGTGTTAAGTACATTTATAAGCTCAATTGTTTCACTTCTAAGCACAAGTTAAGTTAGTCAAATCACATGCCAAGAAGGTATTTGACGGAATCATAGAATCTGAAGAAATCTGATTAACTCATTAATATGCATCCATATAATATGAAGTGTACAAAAATGTTGATAACTATGAGTTATCTCTGATAAGTACGCTCTGATAGTGGCAGACTAAGCCTGATCAAATTTGTACACCTCTGGCTAAGTTTCGCGTCAGTTTATGGTGTACACATAGATTTATTACACTAGATAGATTGGCAATGCGAAAGAGAAAGAACATAGATACTCATATGTTAGAGTGAGATAGATAGGCGAGACCATTTGCGTACACGCTATAGGCATGTATTGGCCCAACGTCAGTTGTGAACGAAACAAATTTTGCTTATTTTTCTAAATCTCACGTTTAAAAGCATACATTTGGTGTGATTTAGACGTAAAAAATTATGGTTACGTGTACAGTACCAGGATGTAGCTCATCTAAGAAAGAAAATACACAGAATTATACATTTCATATGTAAGAGCGATTGAAAGATTTAATTCTCCTATTGCAATGTTTGAGAACTTCGAAAAAAATTTATTAACAAATGGATGGCTAATAATATATTTTAATGTATAAATGCTTTGAATGTATAGGAATTGAATATAAAATATTATCAAATATGTGAATTTCTAGTATTTCTCACCTCAATCCATTAGAGATTGACGTAATATTAACAACCGCTTACAGCACACATGCACATTACACGCATACTCGTGTAATTAAGTTTCAGTCTCGCTTTGATGTTTCTATTGTCAATCTTTCTCTAGTTTAATAAATCTATGGGCGGTACATATTACAGGTTCTAAAGTCATCTAAATGTGTCACAAACACTGAATACCATGACATAATAAGCGATTCATCAGTTATTTTAGTTATTGACTCAAGATAACAAGCAATGGTTGTTGGTGCGACAGTGTTGAATATATTACTATCGAATCACAGAAACTCGGTGTATATTTCGCAAATTCTCAACACATATGAATAAGTATGAATAACTTATATCCGTACGACATTTGAGCGTTGAATTTAAGACGCATGTTAAATACTATTTTCGAATAAACACCTTAAAACATTTCTGCCAAATACATATTGACTAAAAATCTTAGTTACCTACATAAACAATTTTGTCAACTTGAATCTATAGATAGATCCCTCTGAAAATTAAACAAAATAATACTGAAAACGATTTAAGTTTACTTAAAACAAATAGAATCAAATATTTACTATGCATCATCTACAATGACAACATAAATAAAATAAATTGAGCGTTATTACATAGCAACGAGACTTTAAATTAATTTAATACTTAAAATAGGGGCAAGAGAGTAACCCTTAATTACCGATCGAAATCGACTAACTTCGGACCAAATTAATAGTCATAGTTTAGCCCAGAGAAATTAATCAAGATAGAACGGTGAACTGGGCGTGTACATATACTGCAAGATATCTTGCAAGTTCGGTCAATCGCGTCGATACTTGTTACGGTACGTAACGCCATCGATAGATTTTATTACAACTAAACGAATGTGATGTGTGAACTTGGCCAGCGTGGTGGACTAAGGCCTAATCCCTCCCATTCTGAGAGGAGACCCGTGCCCAACAGTGGGACGTCTATGGGTCGCAGCGACAAACGAATGTGTCACCTCACTTATTACTATAGTGTGACGTCACATATTAGGCGGGACTTAAAATATAACGTGATCGCCGTCGATTTTGATTAATATCTGTGGTCGGTTCAGCCAGTCGTTTTTATTTAGCCTGTCCTACTAATGATTTTGATCTACTAAAGGATATTTCATAGGGCCAATCAATAAGTCTTTATACTGTATTTACTTAGCTGTCCCACTTAACAAACAACCTAGTGAATTTAATATAATCTTGCCTTTTTTTGTAATTTAAATATAAAGCAGACACATAATTAAATGTATTTCGAAACATATAGTTTAATGATAAAAATGATATTACAATTATTATTTGACTGATTCATATGTCAATTTAAAATTGTTTACCCCATGAGACATGACATAAAAAACGACGTAAATGAAAAAACTTGAGTCCTTGGTAAAACATACGTTTAAGTACTTTAGCATATATAACGCTGGGCCAAATACCAATAACCAACTTCTACAGACCTAAACTATTTTATTCCTAGATCAGGTATGTCCAATAAAAAAAGTTAAATAAAAAACCTCCTCCAGTAAAAAAAGTTAAATAAAAAACAAAATGTGATAACCTTAAACTATTAAGTACCTGACATAAGCTACCTTATTAACGATTGAGATAATTTTAAATAGAAAATTAAGTAATCACGCCACACCACACACGATTCATTCGAGAAAATATAAATTAAAAACATCTCACACAGAAACATCTACTCTCAAACACACTTGCATACAAAAACAAGAATCAAAATCAACCTTAATGAGATCAAAAAACAGAGTATATTTAGTCCCTTGTTTAAGAGGGTGTTAGAACCACTTGGTTCATTTTCAAATTACGAATATATCCATACTAACTGCATCCAAATGTTCATGCAATAATAGAACGTTCATAATTACCTTACTAATTAATTTTCTAACTAACCTATGCTTTTATAACCTTAAAATTTTACATTAATTAGTTTATTTTGCGGTAAATAGGATTACACAAGATATCTTACTAATGAATCAGGTAAATGATTCATTGATTTCAATGAGAATTTAGACGATTTAAAACTAACATGATGAGATTCTTGCATAATGGCTCGTTACATGCACGCGAATACTGACGTTTTCAGGAACTTGGATATAATGGCCTCAATGTTTAAATAGTACTAAATAATAAACTTAGGGTAGAGTGAATTACATGAGAAACATCTACATACATTACGTGAATATAATACTTGGTACGCCTTTCTTGAAATAATGCGTGGGACATGTGGAATGTTAAATTTTCATAGTCTCAAGTTTATAATGGTGAAGACGTATTAAAAAATACATTATACCACACCAATATTTTACATACATAATAATTAATGTCTGTCCTTAATTATTCAATTTGCAATTAGGATAGAACCCTTATGTGTGAACAATATATATATTCTAAACTTGACATTTAATATACTACTTGGAGTAGTAAGTCTTACTAATTCTAGTAGTTTTCGCGCAAATCTCTCGTTCCTTACGTTATTCGTGGTGCTGGCAGGCTCAGAGCCCGTGCCCTCTGATGCACGGGACCGCACAAGAAATTGTTCCACTAGAGGTTACCCATAGTGCCAACCGAGATCAGCTGATATCTCCTGTTGTAACTATAATAATTTACGGATACAATGAATCTTGCCAGCACCGAAAACTAGCTAGTTTATAGCTATATAGCTATAAATATACTTATATATTTTATAATATATACTTCTTATATATTATAAAATATAAATATATAAAGTATATTATATAAAATATAATATATACTTATATATTATAATAAATATATACTTATATATTATAAAATATAACATACAAATATGACCTTTGGGTCAGTTCAAACACTATATTTTAAATATGTCGATATTGGGCAGCATACGACCACTCATTCAGCATACTCACTGATATGATCGATCGATTAATGGTTAGTGGTTAGCTGGTTGACTTTAACTCACCGTTTATGCATGATAAGTTAAAGTACAAACTATAACTAGGTTTAAATTTTATATTCAGAAACAGTTTTCACTATGAATCTTACATTAATTTTAACTAACGTGTAACATACAATGTTCATATTAATTTTAAATGTATTTAAATTTTTTTTAAATAATTGTACGATCACGAATAGTACATTAATTAGATACATGCGTGAAAAACTACTGAATTATGTATTTGAATAATTTGACTATCATGTACTTATAATATATTTTAAGTATTTAAGAATTTTAATTACATATATGATCGCTCATAGTCGTATTAATAAACCAATCATAAAGTTCAGGATCAATCATGAATTCCACTCGGCCCCTTCTCGACTCGACTTTATTCTAAACCTAATCTAGGATTGGTTTATTATCATTAATACGGCCCTTAAGTAGTACATACATACATTTACTATAATAATTTAGTGTATTATTCTTGTAAGAATATATTTAATGATCATGTAAAATATTAAATTTTAAAACTGTTAAATTCTCCATACCCTTTAAAAGATAATATTACTATCATTTAGATTTGTGACTGACATAAATGACTTAATCTATTATGATAAGTCCCATAAAATATGTCCTTAAATACAATTAATTGTATGATTACTTCAATACAGCTGGTATTCAACCGATTGGTTGACAAGTTCAATGTTTGACACAATATAATATTACAATTAAATACTTATACAAATTAGCAACTTTTGGGCTTTCTCGAATTCTTACACGGATAGAAGAAAAACCATTCATATAGTTTTTCCCCATCCTGCAAATATTTAGTTCAAACAGTTACTTATCAGTATTTTGAACGCTATCCAAGATTCAATAAATACTTTGTTTCCGCACTTACAGCCTTATAAAACAATGCAAAATGCACACAAAAGTATACAAAACAAATAGACGAACCTAATGATCGTGACACAAAATATAACTTAAGCAAATTAAAAATAAAAGAGCACTACTTAGTACATGTTTATTTTATCAGTTGTACATTTACCATCTGACCGAATTTAATTAATCTATTGATACGCAAATTATTTTTAATTGCATTTTACAATTTAAAATTTTGATTTACATGCAAGTACATTTGTACAACTACATGCACAACAAAATGTGTATATAATTATACATAGTACTTAAATTTGTACATGCAAGTATGTATCCAAGTATGTATAACAGTTCAACAGCAAATCAGTTCACATAACATATCACTCAGACCAAAAAAAAAACCGCAAAGCGTCCATTGCGAGCCCGGATCCAACCGGTCCGTCCGCCCAATCAGTTAGCCCAGCAGTTAGTCTGGGCTCACGGCCGGTTGAGACCTTACAGCAACTGGTAGTTCCTGACAGTGCCCTCAAAGTCCGGCAGGCGGGTGTGAAATACATTTCAAATGCCCTCCCGGAGCCGTTTCAAACGTTCCTTTTCCATATTGTCCACTGGCGGTTCGCGCTCGAATGAAAGCAACTCCAGAGCTGTAAAATGCAATGTTAGAACATTAGAGACAATGTTTTCTCAAATGAAAATTATCACATTACTAGCGCAACCTTTATATTAAAGTAGTTATAACACTGTGTAGTACACTGTGTAGTATAACACTGTGTATAACACTGTGTAGTAGTTATAACAAGTGTCTGTGGGAGAGACCCGTGCCCAGCAGTGGGACGTCTATGGGTCGCAGCGAGTTATAACACTGGCACTACCCGTCGTTCTGGGTGAACGACAAACGCGACAATTCGACAGCTAGAACGCGAAAATGTCAAATAGTCGTACGTTCTTGTGTCCTACGATATCTGTCAAATCTCTCTGCGGCAAGACGCGACGAGTTGCTAATTAGATTTACGCGCGACGATTCGTGACGTAGTGACAACTTGAAGCATTTGAGAAGTTTGCACCGGTTATCATCTTTCACAGTAATGTCTGCCCATAGTGACAATGTCACGTTGTGTCATGTCTCACGGATAAACTACGACATAGTACTTAAGTTGCGTGAAGTATCTATTGGTCGAATTATGTCGCACACAATCGCGTCGTGACACTACATATCGCGTCGCATCGCTACATATCGCGTCACTCGCTACATATCGAGTTACGTCACTACATATCGCATCACGTCACTACATATCGCGTCGCTTCGCTACATATCGCGTCGCATCGCTGTATATCGCGTCGCGTCGCTACATATCGCTCCGCGTCGCTGCATATCGCGTCGCTAGCTACATATCACGTGACGTCACTACATATCGCTTTGCGTCGCTACATATCGCTTTGCGTCGCTACATATCGCGCCGCTCGCTACATGTCGCGTCGCGTCACTACATATCGCGTCGCTTCGCTACATATCGCGTCGCATCGCTGTATATCGCGTCGCGTCGCTACATATCGCTCCGCGTCGCTGCATATCGCGTCGCTAGCTACATATCACGTGACGTCACTACATATCGCTTTGCGTCGCTACATATCGCTTTGCGTCGCTACATATCGCGCCGCTCGCTACATGTCGCGTCGCGTCAATACATATCGCGTCGCGTCGCTAAATATCGGGTGACGACGCTACATATCGCTTTGCGTCACTACATATCGCGTCGCTCGCTACATGTCGCGTCGCGTCACTACATATATCGTCGCTCGCTATATGTCGCGTCGCGTCAGTACATATCGGGTGACGTCGCTACATATCGCTTTGCGTCGCTACATATCGCGTCGCTCGCTACATGTCGCGTAACGTCAGTACATATCGCGTCGCGTCGCTACATATCGGGTGACGTCGCTACATATCGCTTTGCGAAAGAAAGAAAGAAAGAAATAATTTATTTGCTAAAGTATAAAAATAATAGCAAATGGGTCTGCACTCAGCCCAGTTGCGATATAACACCGCAACACTGATTTTCAGTACAGCCTGTTAAGTGAAAGTAGCCCGAACTGGCTAACAGTACCTGTTATTAATTGATATTATAAAAAACCTAAGATTAAGAACAAAAAGAAAAAGTTAAAAAAAATTAAACAAAAGAACAGTACAGTTTTTGGCAATGTTACTAATAAGTACAATACAATACAATCTGCGCATATTAATATTTATCAACCCTTAATCAACCTTCAATTAAAACCATACATATTATATACTTTCTTTACATAAATATCTATATAAAAGGAGAAGGTGACTGACTGACTGACTGACTGACATATCAACGCAGGGCCTAAACTATAAGGGCTAGAAACTTGAAATTTTGCACAGGGGTTCCTTTTATAACGTAGGGGAGCACTAAGAAAGGATTTTTGAAAATTAACCCCCTAAGGGGGTAAAACGGGTGTGCAAAGTTAGTATGAAAATTTGCCGTTTTTGAAGTCGTTAGACGGGTAGACGTCGTTAATGGGTCTAATTAAACGCGAGCGAAGCTGCGGGCGTACACTAGTAATCTAATAGATAGATGTATATTATATAGTCAAAAAAGATAATTAAAAAAAAAATACGAGTAATAAAAAACTATTTTTATGTTATTATGTTTAAATACACCGCTACTCTTGCAATTGCATAGCTTTGCGTCGCTACATATCGCGTCGCTCGCTACATATCGCTTTGCGTCGCTACATATCGCGTCGCTCGCTACATGTCGCGTCGCATCACTACATATCGCGGCGCTCGCTACATATCGCGTCGCTACATACTGCGTTTTCAGTGCACCACAGTCGAATAATTCTCTAGTCAGCTATATGTAAATGATATCAGATGTGCTTAGTTATTGATTGATTCGATTCATTCAATAACTAACCACATCTGGTAAATCGCAAGCGCTGGGAATAAAAATAAAAATAAAAAGAGAATTATTTTTTAGATAAAACAGACTTGGGATGCATTTCTGTAGGTATGAATTCCACTGAAAATAAGCACAATCGGTTTAACGTAAGAACAAAAAATAATTGTAATGTAGGTATGGTAACGTACAGAAGTGTACACTCAAAAAAATTGATTTTAATTTTTAAACAACGCTAATAAAGCTAAAATACATAAAACGGCATTTAAATTTAAAACTTTTGTACCATACAAACCATTAAAAAATCGCATTGCTTACAAATATTGTATGCTGTATATGTGCAATCGTCATCATCATCACAACCCTTTGTTTGTCCCACTGCTGGGCACGGGTCTCCTCTGAGAGGAGGGATTAGGCCATAGTCCACCATGCTGGCCAAGTGCGGATTGGCAGACTTCACATGCCTTCGAGAACATTAGAGCTCTCAGGCATGCAGGTTTCCTCACGATTTGTCCTTCACCGTTACAGCAAGTGACATTTAATTTCTTAAATCGCACATAACTTAGAAAAGTCATTGGTGCGTGCCGCTGGGGTTTGAGCCCAGACCGCTCGAGTGAGAGGCGAGTTCGATAGCCACTGGGCTGTCACCGCTGTTATGTATACTTAGGTGCAATAGTCAACAATATTAAAACGACCTAACGCTTCCAAGGAGTAGTATGTAGTACGCCATATAATGCCAAGCCTAGCCCAGCGTAACATCAAATCGTAAAGCATATGATGCAAAAAAATAATATCCATTAGCAACCAAAAATTTAAAAGAACAAGTATGAAGAAATATAGCAATTTTGTCAGTGTCCATTGTTGGATAATTGACTGAAGACCCGAAAAAGTCAGCGGGAAATCGCTGGACTCAGAAGGCACAGGATCGGGAGGAGTGGCACCGATTAAGGGAGGCCTATGTCCAGCAGTGGACTTTGAAAGGCTGATGGATGGATTGTTGGCATTGCAATTTTACAATATTGTCAACATTTTTATCCTTTTTTATTCCTGTACCTCATTGTTTCAATTTAACAGCAAATAATTGTCAATAATGTAAACGGGAGCGTTGGCAGAAAAATCACAGTTACATTATAATTACAATGGCATTAAGCTGGTACCAGAGTCGCATAGGCTAACTCTCATTAGCTCCTACTTATTTGAATAGCCTGAGTTGGTTGGACATTTTTACACAATAAGTTGCTCGCCTTACACAATAGTGATGCTGAGCATTTCGCTACAACGCCAAATTTAAAACTAGTTTTCACCGGTTGCCTATTAAAGAGTACATGACGTAATGCACAGCTCATTAAGTATTTTCTTATAATAACCGTCCACCGCAGGGCACGTTACACTACTCCACCGCGCTGCTCCTGATTGATGGAGTGGATGCAGTCCTAAGTTATGTGGGTAGGCCTGGCCTTCGACATGGCTCAACGACATTTATATTGCGATAAAAATCGCAATCGACTGCATAACGTGTCCTCTGAAGTAGGTACATAGCGCTCAAGAAAAAAAAAATTGTTAGATAACCCCAGTAATAGTTTTGAAAGGAGGAAGGAAGGAAGGAAAAAGGATTTTTGAAAATTCACCCCCTAAGGGGGTAAAACGGGGTGCAAAGTTAGTATGAAACTTTGCCGTTTTTGAAGTTAGTGAATGTCTAATTCCACGCGAGCGAAGCTGCGGGCATCCACTAGTTGTAAATAAATAAATAATCTGGTCGCCCGGCAACCAATACAAGTACAACGCTCACCGTTCTCTGCGAGCACGGTGGTATCGTTGAGATACCGCCACGCCGGCGGGTGCGGGTGCGCGGGCGCCGGCACGGGCGCGCCCTCGCCGGCCAGCCGCCGCGACGCGAGCTGCGTGCACACGTGGTGGGCGAGCTGCGTGCACTTCTCGAAGTTGATGCGGTTGCCCGGCAACCAATACAAGCACAACGTACCGTTCTCTGCGAGCACGGTGGTATCGTTGAGATACCGCCACGCCGGCGGGTGCGGGTGCGCGGGCGCCGGCACGGGCGCGCCCTCGCCGGCCAGCCGCCGCGACGCGAGCTGCGTGCACACGTGGTGGGCGAGCTGCGTGCACTTCTCGAAGTTGATGCGGTTGCCCGGCAACCAATACAAGTACAACGTACCGTTCTCTGCGAGCACGGTGGTATCGTTGAGATACCGCCACGCCGGCGGGTGCGGGTGCGCGGGCGCCGGCACGGGCGCGCCCTCGCCGGCCAGCCGCCGCGACGCGAGCTGCGTGCACACGTGGTGGGCGAGCTGCGTGCACTTCTCGAAGTTGATGCGGTTGCCCGGCAACCAATACAAGTACAACGTACCGTTCTCTGTGAGCACGGTGGTATCGTTGAGATACCGCCACGCCGGCGGGTGCGGGTGCGCGGGCGCCGGCACGGGCGCGCCCTCGCCGGCCAGCCGCCGCGACGCGAGCTGCGTGCACACGTGGTGGGCGAGCTGCGTGCACTTCTCGAAGTTGATGCGGTTGCCCGGCAACCTGATACAAACATACGTCATCATCGAACACGTTTTCATTATCATCACTTTCATTTTGAGATGACGAGCAACAGATATGCATCGTAAGTTTCATGATGTACTAAAGTTGTGACTTCTAAGCAGCTTGATAGATGTTGATGAAAGTTTTTGTGTGTGTTCAAGGGGATTCGAGAATGGTTTAGATTCACAATTTTATCCACTGGAAAATATTTTTCAAACACTATTATAGTATTTTAATTTTTAACCGTCGTTCATTGACGTGAACCGTCGCGTCACTTTGACATTTCATATGGCAGAACAACGTTTGCGGGGTCAGCTAGTATTAGTATAGTATAGATTGACGTATGTAAGTTAATGGCAAACCATGTAGAGGTATGACGTGAACAAAACATACTTGGACGGCGCTCCTTGGTTGGCGAAGTGCAGGTCGCGGCAAGTGACCGACAGCAGCGGCACCGCGCTCTCGGCGGGAGCTTTTTAATCACTATTTTAGTATTTTAATTTTTAACCGTCGTTCATTGACGTGAACCGTCGCGTCACTTTGACATTTCACATGGCTGAACAACGTTTGCGGGGTCAGCTAGTATTAGTATAGATTTGAACTCGTGAACAAAACATACTTGGACGGCGCTCCTTGGTTGGCGAAGTGCAGGTCGCGGCATGTGACCGACAGCAGCGGCACCGCGCTCTCGGCGGGAGCTTTTTAATCACTATTTTAGTATTTTAATTTTTAACCGTCGTTCATTGACGTGAACCGTCGCGTCACTTTGACATTTCACATGGCAGAACAACGTTTGCGGGGTCAGCTAGTACCTATTAGTATAAATTTGAACTCGTGAACAAAACATACTTGGACGGCGCTCCTTGGTTGGCGAAGTGCAGATCGCGGCAGGTGACCGACAGCAGCGGCACCGCGCTCTCGGCGGGAGCGGCCGCGAGGGCCGCGCGGTATCTGTTCACACGTGTTTTTTTATATATAAATAATAAATAAATAAATATCTTGGACATTCTCACACACGGCCATCTGACCCCAAAGTAGGCGCGAGCCTGTGTTATGGGTGTCAGAGACTGATATACATACATAGATATTTTTAAATACATACTTAAATAGATAATATTGACATCCAGACACAGAACAAATACAAGTGTTCGTCACACGAATATTTGTCCTGAGTGGGATTCGAACCCACGACCTTTGGCGCAACAGACAGGGTCACTACCGATTGCGCCAACGGGCCTGTCGGCTCAGGATGGCCTGTATCAGTGTCTTCCATACTAATTACGCGTTTAGTCAACACTGATGTTGTAATTGAAATGCACTTTGTTAATAGTAATCAAAATAACTTTACGACGTTAGAATAAACGATTCGTCCCGTCCGTGGTGCAAGCGCCTTCCTCTACTTTCCCGCCATCTCTCCTCATCCAAAACTAACCATAAATTCTAGAGGGCGAGCCGTCCACAGACTAAGTAGAGGCGTCTTGCCACCACAGTTCGACGCTCCGTTAAGAGGGACCGATTCACCCACGTTCTTCCCTCTTTTCTAACGATTCTGACGGCAGGAACTATGACGTGCCGTCATATACATAACATAGCAAACATTGGTAGCGTCCATAGCCCAATGGCTCAGGTCGATTCAATGTGATCGAATGAGTTAAGCAACTACGGGCGCGGTCGGTTTGTGGATGGGTGACCGCTAGTGGCAAAATTTCATGGACGCTACCGTGCTTCGGAGGGCACGTAAAGCCGTCGGTCCCGGTTTTTTTCAATGGTGGAAACAGTCGTTAAGCCTTGTCGAAGACCTTCGGGTGGCTTGAGAACATTCGACACTGGGTTGGCAACTAACCCCTCCACCAATCCGCATTGGAGCAGCGTGGTGGAGTATGCTCTAGACCTCCCGCAGATGCGTCTGTGGGGGAGACCCGTGCCCAGCAGTGGGACGTCTATGGGTCGCACCAACAAACATTGACACTGCCTCCCATCATCCCATGACAACAACCTCAAACAGAGACTTGGATACTTAGTCCAGTGAACAGTATTAATCATCATCCATCCATCCATCAGCCTTTTAGGGTCCACTGCTGGACATAGGCCTCACTCAATCGTCGCCACTCCTCCCGATCCTGAGCCCTCTGAATCCAACGGTTTCCCGCCGTCTTCTTCAGGTCAACAGTCCACCTCGAGTAGAATAAGAATATAAGGGTAGAGTAGGAATGAGAAATTAAGAGGAAAGCGGAGCACCGTACAGCCCACACAAACGTATTATTCTGTTTATACATTTATTGAGTATTTATTGTGGTGGTTGTGATTTTGTGTGTTTAGAATAAGCCTATCTTTGTTCCCCATTACAACCCCATGGTTAATGCTAGATCGTGATTTGCTACCATGATAAATACCTGGCGTGGTTGGCACTCGGTTCGATGCATAGCTCGAGTTGACGCAGTTGTTGGCTACAGACGGTGGACGTGCGAGACCACTGCAACACAAAATCGTTAACGTTATTAATATTACGACCGGTAAGTCCAGCTAACTTTAGTATGAGAGGGACTGTTAGTGATAGTTATTCCTGTTAGTTGTTGTTTTGACACTCGTAGGCTTTTTTTTTAATGGATACAAGATAGCAAACGAGCTTGCAGCACCACCCATCCGCTGCCGCCCATGACAACTGTGACTGACTTTGAACAAGACTCAATTAGGGACTGGGATGGTTAGTCCAATTAGTTGAGGGTTAATTAGAACATTAGTTGGTCAGTTCGTTAGTAGGCATGAGGACTGGGGACTGTTAGTGATAGTTAGTCCTGTTATTTGGTGTTAGTAATAGTTCAGTTAGTACTTGTTAACAGGAGTCTCGTTCTAATTCAATCATTTTGTTTATTTAAAAACTACATTAAATTACAAAATGGTATTCCCGACCAGCCTGCCCTGGCTGATATTTAAATCAGAGGTTGGTACTTTCTACACCGCCCAAGGTTAGCTGGTAGAGCCATCAGGCATTAAGCTCGCCCTTTGTTTATTTTACTTACTAGCTTTTACCCGCGGCTCCGCCCGCGTGGTCAAAGGGTATTAACAATGAGTTGTTTATCATACATGACATATTTGTGGTGGATGAAGTGACAGTTCCACGATTAAAAGATAGGTACTAAGATACTCGTAAGAACTTGCAAATGAATTTTAGTAACGCCATCTATTAACAACATCCGAAACTAAATATATAGCAAATAACAAAACATCAATATCTTCCCATGGGGATGTTTTACCGCGGTAAAAAGTAGCCTACGTCACTCTCCATCCTCCTCACTAACTCCACACACAAAAACCATACCATATAATAGCTTCGTTGCGACGTGAAAGCCGGACAAACAAACAAACAAACAAACACACTTTCGCATTTATAATATTAGTATGGATGTAAGGTATCAAGTCTTTTAAAAAAAATTGTTGTCTGTAAAGTCGGTTTACGGACGATAGATTTACGTGATAACGTCATAATCATTATTTTATACAAATATTGGATATATAAGTTATATCATTTCTCACACACCCTGCATACAATGTTCATGTCTCACACACCCTGTATACAATGTTCATGTCTCACACACCCTGTATACTATGTTCATGTCTCACACACCCTGTATACAATGTTCATGTCTCACACACCCTGTATACAATTTTCATCTCTCACACACCCTGTATACAATGTTGTACAATTGTTGTACAATGCGAGGTAACGACACATGACGTCAGGTAACGACACATGACGTCAGGTAACAACACATGACGTCAGGTAACGACACATTACGTCACACTTTTTCGGATGTGTTGGCGTTCATCGATTTAATAAACGTTATCACGTCAAAAAAATTAAAATAAACAAAACAAGATAAGTATGAACTTGTAATATACGTACGGTCTTCTTGATGCGGGAAACGGGAACCATGTTCAGCGCGCTAATTATGGCCATCATCGAATTGAAATTACCAAGGTTAAAGCATTCCCTGGCAGTCATAACCCATTGTTCAATCAGTCGTGCTCGATATTTGCTCTTTGTCGCCTGAAACAAATTTTATGGTCAAATATAAAGTTTAAGACTAACGTCTTAAATTCGTGGTCATAGAGAGCTAACTACCAACCACAGAAATTTATCAAGATAGAACGGCGATCACGTATTATTTTGATACGAACGATGAAGTACCGCCTACTTTGTGACGTCACACTATAGTAATTACTGAGGTGACACACGCGTTTTAGTTGTAATCAAATTTATCGATAACGTAACGTATCAATAACATAACGTACCCTAACAAGTAACACGCGCAGTGACCGAACTTGCGAGATATCTTTCAATATATTGCAAGATTGCGGCAGTCCCAGATCTTGCAATATATTGCAAGATTGCGGCAGTCCCAGATCTTGCAATATATTGCAAGATTGCGGCAGTCCCAGATCTTGCAATATATTGCAAGATTGCGGCAGTCCCAGTTGATTTCTTTCTCTTGATTAATTTCTGTGCTACCAACCATAGGTTGGTACCAACTTTTTTGCACGGGTCTCTAGCACAGCCACGAGTAAGGGAGATCTAAAGTATCCTCATGGTGGAGGCGCGAGGCTACATAGATACCAAATATCTGTATGATTTTTTCGAATATAATGAGAATATTTCCGCGCAACTAAGACCTAACAAAGGCATACTACCATACCGTCCGTTGTTTATGGGCTTAGGCGAAAACAGAGTCCACAATATATTGCTTTTTTTGAAGAATCCGTGTTACAGTGGACTGGTAACTCAAAAGGCAAAAAATAATCTGATGTTATTAGTATTTTCAACATCATGCAGACTGATGGTCTCGGCGTCGCCCGCTGGTTGGCTGACACCGTAGTTTCCCCACCACCTTCCAGTGACCCACCTTCAGTATGTCGGTAGCCACCAAGTAGCTGAGCCTGTTGAACCAGTCCGCGTAAGCTTCCAGGTTCCGCGTGGTCTTCTCGCCGTGGTGCAGGCTGATGGTCTCGGTTGATCACCTTCCAGTAACCCACCTTCAGTATGTCGGTAGCCACCAAGTAGCTGAGCCTGTTGAACCAGTCCGCGTAAGCCTCCAGGTTCCGCGTGGTCTTCTCGCCGTGGTGCAGGCTGATGGTCTCGGTTGATCACCTTCCAGTAACCCACCTTCAGTATGTCGGTAGCCACCAAGTAGCTGAGCCTGTTGAACCAGTCCGCGTAAGCCTCCAGGTTCCGCGTGGTCTTCTCGCCGTGGTGCAGGCTGATGGTGTCGGCGTCGCCCGCTGGTTGGCTGACGCCGTAGTTTCCCCACCACCTTCCCGTGACCCACCTTCAGTATATCGGTAGCCACCAAGTAGCTGAGCCTGTTGAACCAGTCCGCGTAAGCCTCCAGGTTCCGCGTGGTCTTCTCGCCGTGGTGCAGGCTGATGGTGTCGGCGTCGCCCGCTGGTTGGCTGACGCCGTAGTTTCCCCACCACCTTCCCGTGACCCACCTTCAGTATATCGGTAGCCACCAAGTAGCTGAGCCTGTTGAACCAGTCCGCGTAAGCTTCCAGGTTCCGCGTGGTCTTCTCGCCGTGGTGCAGGCTGATGGTGTCGGCGTCGCCCGCTGGTTGGCTGACACCGTAGTTTCCCCACCACCTTCCCGTGACCCACCTTCAGTATGTCGGTAGCCACCAAGTAGCTGAGCCTGTTGAACCAGTCCGCGTAAGCTTCCAGGTTCCGCGTGGTCTTCTCGCCGTGGTGCAGGCTGATGGTCTCGGTTGACCACCTTCCAGTGACCCACCTTCAGTATGTCGGTAGCCACCAAGTAGCTGAGCCTGTTGAACCAGTCCGCGTAAGCCTCCAGGTTCCGCGTGGTCTTCTCGCCATGGTGCAGGCTGATGGTGCTGGCCTTGCCCGCGCCGCACGCCTTGGCGGGCCTCGTGATCTTGACGGGAGGCGGCGCTGCCGTCGGCGGCCCCTTGGGCGGCGGGGGCGTCGGTGCGAACGCCTGGGTAACGTAAACCATTTTATAACTAGCTTTTACCCGCGGCTCCGCCCGCGTGGGAAAAGGAAATTAACAATGCCATCTATTGACAACATCCGGAACTAAATATCTAGCAAATAACAAAACATCGATATCTTCCCATGGGGATGTTTTACCGCGGTAAAAAGTAGCCTACGTCACTCTCCACCATATAATAGCTTCGTTGCGACGTGAAAGCCGGACAAACAAACAAACACACTTTCACATTTATAATATTAGTATGGATTTAAACTAGTGGACGCCCGCAGCTTCGCTCGCGTGGATTTAGACATTCACTAACTTCAAAAACGGCAGTTTCATACTAACTTTGCACCCCCGTTTTACCCCCTTAGGGGATGAATTTTCAAATTTTTCTCGCCGTAAAAACCATCCTTGAACTTCAACGAACATTTAAAAAAAAGAATTGGCCAAATTGGTCCAGGCGTTGTTGAGTTATGCGCTTACCAACACATTTTGCGATTCATTTTTATAATATAGACTAGTGGACGCCCGCAGCTTCGCTCGCGAAGAATTAGACCCATTAACGACGTCTGCCCGCGTTCGTATTGCCCACTTGACTTCAAACACGGCAAAGTTTCATACTAACTTTGCACCCCCGTTTTACCCCGTTAGGGAGTGAATTTTCAAAAATCCTTTCTTAGTGCTCCCCTACGCTATAAAAGGAACCCCTGTGCAAAATTTCAAGTTTCTAACCCTTATAGTTTAGGCCCTGCGTTGATATGTCAGTCAGTCAGTCAGTCACCTTCTCCTTTCATATATATAGATAGTGGACGCCCGCAGCTTCGCTCGCGTGGATTTAGACATTCACTAACTTCAAAAACGGCAGTTTCATACTAACTTTGCACCCCCGTTTTACCCCGTTAGGGGGTGAATTTTCAAAAATCCTTTCTTAGTGCTCTCCTACGCTATAAAAGGAACCCCTGTGCAAAATTTCAAGTTTCTAACCCTTATGGTTTAGGCCCTGCGTTGATATGTCAGTCAGTCAGTCAGTCACCTTTTATATATATAGATTAATAATTAAAAATAAATAAATTCTTCATTCTAATAGCACAATGGCCGGTATACCTGTACAAACTCCTCAGGTCCAACGAAGGATAAACGGTGTAGTTCCACAATCGTCAGTTGGTTCGCTAGTTCGGCGGGCGTTAAGCTCAGTGTGATAATGTCGCCCTGAAATCAAATCAAAGTACTACTTTTATATCAAGTTCTATAGTAAGTTCTACTTTTGTATTAAATGGTATAAAATATAATACATATTATTATGTAGTCCGCTCATCATAGAGTATACATATATCATACTAGGTTTTGCCATGGACTACGTCCGCTAGGAATATCTTATTTTTTGATAAGTTTCATGTAAATCCATTCAAGGCCCTGCAGTTTAGGCTCTGCAACAATCTAAACGTTAATTTAACCCTCTTTGGGATGGAATTAAGAAATAGGTGAACATATTAATTTTTAATTAATGGAATTAAGAAATAGGTGAAACATATATTTATTAATTTTTAATTAACAGCTTAATTTTTTTTTTATGGATATAGCTTGAGAAATGACGTTTGACCGATGACGATTACAAGAAAGACCCGTGCCACAACAGTGGGAATAAGCAAGTGTGTTGTATATCGCTCCGTACCTGGGACACCTCATCCACGTTGGAAACGATGCGCACGTCCTTGAAGGTGGCCTCGTACTGCTCAAGAGCCGTCAGCTTGTCCAACAGCTTCTCCAGCATGGAGGACACCTGCTGGCGCAGGGGCTCCATGTGCTCCGAGGCGCATCTGCAACGATACATCATCATCATCACCAATCGATTTATCCATACTTCCATACTATATACTAATATTATAAATATGAAAGTGTGTTTGTTTGTTTGTCCGGCTTTCACGTCGCAAAGAAGCTATTATATGGTATGGTTTTTGTGTGTGGAGATAGTGAGGAGGGTGGAGAGTGACGTAGGATGCTTTTTACCGCTGTAAAACATCCCCATGGGAAGATATCTGGACGCCCGCAGCTTCGATCGCGTAGAATTAGACCCATCAACGACGTCTGCCCGCGTTCGGGTTGCCCACTTGACTTCAAAAACGGCTAGTTTCATACTAACTTTGCACCCCCGTTTTACCCCTTAGGGGGTGAATTTTCAAAAATCCTTTCCTAGTGCTCCCCTACGTTATAAAAGGAACCCATGTGAAAAATTTCAAGTTTCTAACCCTTATAGTTTAGGCCCTGCGTTGATATGTCAGTCAGTCAGTCAGTTAGTCAGCTTCTCCTTTTATATATATAGATTGACTATTTATTGCATATTTATTGACGAATTACTGAATGTTTATGAATATTATTATTGTTTGTTAATTGAATTATTATTATTTCTGGTTTGACTTTGGATTATATAATTATTTACTTAACTAACTAATTGGGTCAGGTTGTAATGTTAGATTTAAGTTTGTGTGTAATAAATAAATAAATAAATAAATAAATAAATAAATAAATAAATAAATAAATAAATAAATAAATAAATAAATAAATAAATAAATAAACAAATAAATAAATAAGGGTCAATCAACTTTTATTTGTCCTGTAAGAACTATGTTTTGTCCCAGACCAATATTCGCAGTTCTAAAGACAATTAAGTGGTTTGTTGGCATATGTCGCATTTATCATAGTATTAAGCAAACATACGAGTAAATAATTTTAAATATGTCACTATTAAACTGGAATTTTAATGGTTGTCCGAATTACAAAACATCTGATGAAGTGTTTTATTGTTTGTCCCCCAGTAGGTTAGTACAATGAAACATTACTATATACAAAGAAATACTTTATCGCAATTAATTACGCTTGTACATAATTATTGATTACAATGTCTACTATGATGCTAGCATATAGATTTTTGTTTGCTTCATAATTTTAACGAGTTTTTTGCAAGTTCATTTTGGTCCCTATTATATTTTACTATCCTGACTTTCACCGGACAACGGCAAAAAAGCTCCGAATACAAAACATAGATGGCGTGATCAGTGCCTTGAGAAAAGTCGATCATTTTGTGACAACACACATCCAGCCGCCATTTTTGATTTCATTTTTGGCGCGGCGCCAGTCGGCCGAGAGTGTTTTGATTAAGTGCGTGGCTTTATTGTGTGTCTACCGGACAACCAGCACAAAAACGTAAGTATTTGATATATCGTAGTAAATTAAAGTGAAATACATTCCATTCAATCTATATTTTTCACTGCGCATAAGACCTAATTCAAAATATCATTATTTATTACCAGGGAGCGCGAAGACTCATAAATGTTCCTCGGACAACCAGTCTTGGACAACCAAAACCGTTGTCCGTGGGACGTTTTGGTTGTCCATGGTACAATAATGATAGAATTAACTTATAGCAATACTTTTTCATTCAATAATTAGTCACAGAAGAGCCTCTTACAAGGACTAGAGCATTTACCCCCGTATTCACAAACGATACTATGAGGTCTCACAGTACTCGCGAGCGCATAGGGTCATTCAAACCAATTCATAAACAATACTTAGGTGAAATCCGCTACTGTGCGTCTGTCAAAAGGGACGCATAGCTAAGATAGCTTCTGAGCTACTTTAACGAACGCATAGCGTCGAATTGTTTTGTCATTTACGTCAAAATTGAAATATCAAAGAAGGGTGGTTGCACGTTGGATAAATTAGAGGTTATTATTTAAGCTTACAAAATTGTAAAGGAAAAAGGAGTTACTTATTACAAAATTCTACCTATTAAAAACAATGGATTACAGTTGTGAGGAAGAGTTTGACAAACAAATCAATTATGGGAAATGAAAGGTAAGCGTCCACTTGTCGGTATCGTACGCATCGGACGCATCGCACGCAACGGATCGTAGTATTATTTGTCTATAAACTCATATAAGTGCGTCCACCTGTCCGCATCGCACATCGGCAATGCCGACACCGTTGCTCCGACCGAGAGGCAACTTTTATCCGTTTGATGCGATGCGTCCGATGCGTGCGATACCGACAAGTGGACGCTTACCTTTAAACGATTATTGCTGCTTGCTCTGACATAGACATGCTTTGACAGTTGTCAAAACACTAGAGTGAACTTCGCCATATCAAATGGACCAATCACAGAGCTGAATTCAACGCTATGAGACCTCATAGCTAAGTAATGTTTGAGTGTTGTTTATGAATTGGATGGCTCGACATGAGGAGCGCATAGAGAATTAGCGTTCTTTGCATAGTGTTGTTCAGTTACTCAGCCAAGTAATGTTCATGAATACGGGGGTTATTATTGTTTAATATAAATTAGATTGATATTTTGACCAATTTAAACTTTGTACTTATTGACATATTGTGTTAGCTTACCTAACACATTTTTACAGTCTAATAGTTCTCTATTCTAAATTATACTTGTTATTATTGGAACGAAGTTCCTTATCGCGTGTGCGAAAGGGGGTTAGACGGAAAAAATTAAGACCAAAAGTTGTAACGACACTTTTTGCTATAGTTGTAAGCCGTGCGGCGTGCGCGTGTTACTCTGTCTGTCTCTCTCAAAGGTCTTTGTCACAGATGTCACCGACAGTACTGGACAGCAGAGATTATGTGATGGTTGCTTCATGTTTCTGGTAGCAGTTCTGTCTATAAGGTCTTTGTCACAGATGTCACTGACAGTGCTGGACAGCAGAGATTATGTGATGGTTGCTTCATGTCACCGGTAGCAGATCTGTCTATAAGGTCTTTGTCACAGATGTCACCTATAGTACTAGGCAGCAGTGGTTACATAAAGGTTGCTTCATGTCACTAGTAACGGTGCTGTTCATTTTAACTTTGTCACAGATGTCACCGAATCGCAGGCCGCTCACGCGAAGCTGGCAGGCCGTAGGGGATGTGGTGCGGCGTGAGGTGGTTCTTCCAGTTGGCCTGCTGCGTGAAGGCGGACGCGCACAGGTGGCACTTGTACCGCTTGTCACCGCCCGCCCCCGCCACCGCCGCCACCGCCGCCGAAAGGAACTTCGTTCCATCCGGGTGTCCCTTGAAACCTCTCAATATTTTTTTTTTAGATAATGGGTTTGACGGAAAAAGAAAAATCAGGACGCTGTAGAGAAAAACTTAAAGCAGACCCGGAGAAATTAGCTGAGCTAAAGAGATAAAAGGGGAATAATATAAAAGGGAAAGCTACCATAGGAATAAAAAACTAATTTCAAGTATGCCGCCAGAAGATAAAGAAAACTGCAGAATTATATGGAAGCTACGAAAACAGTCACAGATAAATCACCAAAAAGTTGTTAGGAATATAATTGAGAATACTCCTCCAAGCTCTCCGTCCATTCTGCAGGAAATAAATCCGAAGATCAACTTACGTTTATCCTACGTTTAACTTTATTGATTCAATAGCTGTTGATAATTTAACTGAAGACTTCAGAAAAGTAATTTATTGAGACAGCAAAGTACAAGTTAGAGTCAAAAAGTATTTAAATTGATTAAAGAGGCTGTTAATGTTTCAAGTTAATTAGTAAGAGTTGTCACGTTTATAGATCGGTTCATTATTGATTAATTTATTGTAATGTTGATTCTTTCGTAAAAAATTAAAATAAAACTGATAAAAAATATTGTTGTTTTTTTTTACATTAAAGAACAGATACAGGCGATTTCAATCTTATTATTTCCTTTGGACTCCCGAGTATGTCCTATGGACAACCGTATATTTTCACTGGACAACCATTTTGTCACTGTCTCCTAAAGACACATTATCGTTATAATTACTTTAAAAAAAACAGTAAGGTTCACTCTAAGAAGCCTATTTAGTTTAGTTGTCCAAGGGACTGTCTTAACTAGTCATGTTGATTTCGGAGTCACATTTACTATTTTATTTAATAACTAGTGGACACCCGCAGCTTCGCTCGCGTGGAATTAGACGTAAAATAACCTAAATACAAAATTTCATTGAATTAATGTAGGTACTCGTATATACGAAAAACTTTTATACCTACTAACTTTGCACCCCCCTTTTACCGATGATTAAGAGATGATTTTCGAAACTCAATAAAAAACCTTCATAGGTACTGAATTTCATTCGAATAACATCAAAAACGGCAAAGTTTCATACTAATTTTGCACCCCCGTTTTACCCCCTTAGGGGGTGAATTTTCAAAAATCCTTTCTTAGTGCTCCCCTACGTTATAAAAGGAACCCCTGTGCAAAATTTCAAGTTTCTAGCCCTTATAGTTTAGGCCCTGCGTTGATATGTCAGTCAGTTAGTCAGTCAGTCAGTCAGTCAGTCACCTCCTCCTTTTATATATATAGATTTGTTCTGCTCTATGTGAATTCTTAAAATATAAACCAATATCTACAGCAAATATGTTAAAAAATAAACATTTTCAAATAAAATTAAAAAAGTTAAATTTTTCATTCATGTACACTTAAAAGTTGATTGACCAAAATAAATAAATAATAGGCACACCACCATCAAGCCCGCACGTACCTCTGCGTGATGCTGCGCACGAGCGCCATGACGCGGTCGTCGCGGAAGTCGTAAGGGAACATGTGCGTCCACTGGCTCAGCAGACGAACAAGCACATCCATGTCGGCAACCTCTCTGTCCGGCGGCACGCGCGCGTCTGAGCCATTCGTCATCTGCAATAGGCGTGATGACAGATTTTGAAATTGCCTTTTGTAATGTACGTACACATCCAATATTTCAAAAAAAAAAAAACATTATTTCATCATCATAAATTGAGTTTTAACGCAAATTATTGCAGTTTTTCTTATCTACTTTAAAATTAGGGCGAAAACGCTCGTAGGTGTCATGGCGTCCGCTTTGACGTCACGCCTAGATATTTATACAGAAGATGCCGCTGTATTTATTTACTTATAAACACCCAAGTGACAGGTGAATTTTCACTTAACCGTGATTGAGATGCATCGTGCAAAGCTTGAGGCAAATTCTCTCTGTATGTTGTCTCCTCACCAGCCGATAACGCCCTAAGGTAAACATTTTATGGGCTAGGTAATATCCTTATCCATTGCTTACCTTATTACCTTATTTAATATTACCTATTTAAGATCTGGCTGAACCAAGTCGTCTAACGTTTTAAGCAGCGTGGATGAATACTGTTGCTGAGACATTTGACTCAGTACGTGCCTGACTTGTAAATTTATATGCAGATTAACGAAGCCGTTGGTGGCGCATTTACCGCATGTCTCCAATGAAGTTAGACAAAGATAATAACAGCTTATGCATCCACTCACCAACTTGTCGATACACTTGGCATATTTCCGGCATAGTTTGAGCAGGAGCTCGTGCGGCCTGAGGTATAGCCGGGAACATAGCAGCAGTGTGAACGTGAACGACTGCGTTACGCCGGGCCGCAGCAGGTCTACCAAGCCATCGATGGTGGCGGACACTATGTGACCGGCACTGTACTCCACGTCGGGCAACTCCGGCGGTTGGACGGCATGTCTCGAATGAAGTTAGACAAAGATAATAACAGCTTATGCATCCACTCACCAACTTGTCGATACACTTGGCATATTTCCGGCATAGCTTGAGCAGGAGCTCGTGCGGCCTGAGGTATAGCCGGGAACATAGTAGCAGTGTAAACGTGAACGACTGCGTTACGCCGGGCCGCAGCAGATCTACCAAGCCGTCGATGGTGGCGGACACTATGTGACCGGCACTGTACTCCACGTCGGGCAACTCCGGCGGTTGGACGGCATGTCTCGAATGAAGTTAGACAAAGATAATAACAGCTTATGCATCCCACTCACCAACTTGTCGATACACTTGGCGTATTTCCGGCATAGTTTGAGCAGGAGCTCGTGCGGTCTCAGGTACAGCCGGGAACATAGTAGCAGTGTGAACGTGAACGACTGCGTTACGCCGGGCCGCAGCAGGTCTACCAAGCCGTCGATGGTGGCGGACACTATGTGACCGGCACTGTACTCCACGTCGGGCAACTCCGGCGGTTGGACGGCATGTCTCGAATGAAGTTAGACAAAGATAATAACAGCTTATGCATCCCACTCACCAACTTGTCGATACACTTGGCGTATTTCCGGCATAGTTTGAGCAGGAGCTCGTGCGGTCTCAGGTATAGCCGGGAACATAGTAGCAGTGTGAACGTGAACGACTGCGTTACGCCGGGCCGCAGCAGGTCTACCAAGCCGTCGATGGTGGCGGACACTATGTGACCGGCACTGTACTCCACGTCGGGCAACTCCGGCGGTTGGACGGCATGTCTCGAATGAAGTTAGACAAAGATAATAACAGCTTATGCATCCACTCACCAACTTGTCGATACACTTGGCATATTTCCGGCATAGTTTGAGCAGGAGTTCGTGCGGCCTCAGATATAGACGTGAACATAGCAGCAGTGTAAACGTGAACGACTGCGTTACGCCGGGCCGCAGCAGGTCTACCAAGCCGTCGATGGTGGCGGACACTATGTGACCGGCACTGTACTCCACGTCGGGCAACTCCGGCGGTTGGACGGGCACGGGCCGCGCGCTCGACGCTGTCACTGTCAGCTGGAAGGGGTTATTTTTTTACTGAACGACTCGTGAATGTCTATATTCATAGTTGAAGTTACCGGCTTACTTTAGTTAGAAGTTACCGTTCAGTGAACGCCGTGCCCGCCGCGAGCACGTTCACTCCTGAAGATGATCATCGTAATAGATCGAAACTAGTCGGACTATTTTCGACTTAAATCACACGTGAGTAAGCCGGTAACTTCAACTATGGAAGGGGTTAGCTTGGTGACGGTTAGACGTTTAGAACGTATTGACATTTATAAAAGAACAGACATAATATGTATTGTATTATTTACTATCTGTAAGTATATATATATATATATATATAGTGGACGCCCGCAGCTTCGCTCGCGTGGAATTAGACATAATAATATATGTTTATTTTACACCCTTACAAAATTTTTACAAACTTTGGATGCCATATTTATTTATATCTAATCAACAGCCTATAATATAAATTTTATGCTTCTAGTTCTGAAAATGACAATACTTTCATACAACCTTTCATCCCCCTTTTCAACGCTTTACAACACTTTTTTCCAATTAAAAAGTAGCCTATGTCCTTTCTCAGGCTCTAGACTATCTGTGTAACAAATTTCATTTAAATCGGTCCAGTAGTATTGGCGTGAAAGCGAGACAGACAGAGTTACTTTCGCATTTATAATATTAGTATGGATTATACGAATAATATTTGAGTTGCATAATATTTGGGATGCACGTTCGTTATTCAATTAACATTAGAAAAGACCAGTCTAGTAGTCTAGCACACTCTGCAATCCTAATCTATTCTAGTCCATTCACTATATGATTGATTTGCCGATGATGTTCAGAGGAACGGCCCCTTGACTAATTTATGCGCAGACTCGCAGTGACGTGAAACTATGTTTATTTATAAGGCTAAGTGATATGCCAGCCCGTGTACCTGTTGTGTGTTACTCGTAACGGGCACGAAGTTGATTCCTCCGTTCATTACAAAATGCTGGCAAGTTACTTCTGTCTTGAAATTTGTCGCTCGTGCTAATGAGTAGTAGTCGTCCTGGGGGAGAGAAAATAACTTGGTGAAATCATATAGGTATATCAAGATCTGGAATAAGTCACGAAAGTAGTTTTCCTTCGAACAACATTTCTAGGTACCTATGTAGGTACTTTTTATCCCTACCTAGCTAAGTAGTTTTATCCCGGATATAGGATATGTATGCTATATTTTTATTCATTGAACTGTAAAAATTTATTGCAAATAAGAAGCAATTCTATTGAATTTTGAGAAATATGCAAACAAACTTCCACCCTGTATCCCAAGGGAACGTTATGTATTCTTCTATATATATAAAAGGAGAAGGTGACTGACTGACTGACTGACTGACTGACTGACTGACTGACTGACATATCAACGCAGGGCCTAAACTATAAGGGTTAGAAACTTGAAATTTTGCACAGGGGCTCCTTTTATAACGTAGGGGAGCACTAAGAAAGGATTTTTGAAAATTCACCCCCTAAGGGGGTAAAACGGGGGTGCAAATTTAGTATGAAACTTTGCCGTTTTTGAAGTCAAGTGGGCAACCTGAACGCGGGCAGACGTCGTTGATGGGTCTAATTCTACGCGAGCGAAGCTGCGGGCGTCCACTAGTATTAAATAATAATACGTGGATTGAATATATGGAAACCCTGAATTTTTATTGGATAACACACTAACCGACCAACTGAGAAGCTTTCGATCGGCGTAAATAAATAAGTAGGTACATTACACAAGGGGTACTCACATCATAATACGCCAGACCGGATCCGCTCACGAGTGGGTCGGAGAGCGGTCCCAGCTCAGTTGTGGGCGGCAGCGACGGCGGCTCCTGCCTCACCGGCGGCTCCTGCCTCACCGGCGGCTCCTGCCTCACCGGCGGCTCCTGCCTCACCGGCGGCTCCTGCCTCACAGGCGGCTCCTGCCTCACCGGCGGCTCCTGCCACACCGGCGGCTCCTGCAGCACCCGCGCCAACTGTACGGCCACAGACCTTGTTAACCAGCCTCATCCTTTAAACACTTACACACTCACACCACGGAAGACCAAGGCGGTAGTTGTAAGTGACGGACACATTTATATTATTACTAGCTTTTACCCGCGGCTCCGCCCGCGTGGTCAAAGGGAATTAACAATGAGTTGTTTATCATACATGACAACGCCATCTATTAACAACATCTGTAACTAAACTGGAACTAAATATCTAGCAAATAACAAAACATCGACATCTTCCCATGAGGATGTTTTACCGCGGTAAAAAGTAGCCTACGTCACTCTCCACCCTCCTCACTATCTCCACACACAAAAACCATACCATATAATAGCTTATTTGCGACGTGAAAGCCGGACAAACAAACAAACACACTTTCACATTTATAATATTAGTATGGATAAAAAATCACAATTTAACATACAAATATTTACCTGCCAAATAAATATCTGCTCTGGCTAGGATTCAAACCCTTATCTCAATTATTATTAGAATCCTTTCATGGGCACAGAATTAGTGCTATTATGAATGTCATTAGAATAATTATCATTTATGGGGAAATTTGGCAAAAGAGACCCATACATACTGTTTTAACATCCATTCTATTGATTTTGACCATAAATAAAATGAAGGCTACATTAAGGCGGGAATGCCTGACATCCAAACCACAATAGTGAATCAATTGATATTTCATTACATTTTATTTATTTATTTATATTGTTTTTAGGCTGTCGGCCAGTAGGTACATACATATTATTTAATTAAATTTAGGGAAACACAATTATTATATATATTTATTTAATAATTGAGTAAACTCCCCATATAAAAAAACTTACAATATAGTCAAAGAAGTACCATTGTGCCCTTGTACCATTTTCTTCCTGTTTTGTATTTTTTACCTATTTCCTACCTAGTGTGTAGTACATAAATTATTAAATAAATAAATAGTGCACAAATAAAAAAAAACCTAAGATATGATTATGTACATACATACATAGATACATAGGATACTTCCATAAACTACTAAAATCATAAACTGAAATCATTCTGAAAGGAGACTTGCGCCTAATAGTGACTTGTGAAAATATTAAGAATAACTACAATGTTACCATTTGTTATAGGACTTGAAATAATTTATTAATTAAATATTATAATATAAAATGATGAACTAAAAAATATAATGATATTTACCTTACTCTCTCGCTCTCTAGCGTCTCTCGCTCTTAGTTTGAGTGCTTTACATCTTGCATCATGAAGCTTTTTGGCATAGTAATACATGGCCATAAGGCCAGTATTATGGTGGAGTGTCCGTGTGAGTGAAGCCTGCCAACAAGGGTTACATATTAATATTAAAATAATATCAAGTTAATGTATTTGAAGATAAAACTCATTAACCCTTTTATATAATAATGCACATAAGGATGTATGTAAAATTCTGAATTTATCCATTCACCTATCCATCTTTTAGCCTTTTAGCATCATCTGCTGGCATAGGTCTCCCTCAATAAACTCCACTCCTCAGGATGCTCTGAATCTAGCGGTTCTCAGCTGGTTTCTTCAGCCTATCTTGTTGGACGTGGCCGATACTCCTTTATCCAAGTGGTGATCTCCACTCAAGCACCCATACCCTGCATCCAAAATTAATAATAGTTGGTTTTCTGGCAGTATGTGCTTTGAAGCCGCTAGTTCCAGTTCTCACCATCATTAGGGTTTGTTAGAGGCCTTAAGAAAACTTATGGTATATTGGGTTTTCAAGCTACCCCCCTCAACTCAACACTGGAGCAGAGTGGTGAAGTAGGCCATTAAAATATATGTTACAATTTAGTACATGTTTTAATTTGGCTACACACATTATGGACATATTGGTGAGCACGCTTCTATCAACAGTTCAATGATGCTTGGTCCATACTGTTCTCTGTTAGACGGCTTCGAATACGTACGTTTATAAAGCTTCACTGGTAGTTCAAAAGTTCCTTTCAAAGTCAATACACAACAACACCCACATAACTTACACTTTAAAGTTTCACATCATAAATGACGTCTTAGTAAATAATGTTCATAATGAAATAATAACAAATCTTCTATCGAAATCAAGTAACACGATAAGTCACGTAAGGTGACCGTAACGCGGAAATAAGTATTGGTAAGCATTGTAATAATCGCCTCGCTTATTACGGTTTGGATAAAGATGTGACACGCTCTCTTTACACTCATTAAGAAAATTGATCTGCAACTTTATCTAAGCACAATTTAAGACATCTTTAAAAGCACACCAAAGATGCGGAGAAAGTTGTATCCACTAAGTAAGAATTTTTATTTTATTACATTGAATTTTGCCTTAATAATTATCTATTAATATTTTACTTTACATTTTCTTTCACAGAAAACAATACATGTACAGAAAACAATACATTATTTAGGTTTTATTATATGAGACACCCAAAATGCACGCTCCAACAACACAGCAGCGTTACGACATCACGCACGAGTATCACGACAAACAATCGACATTCATTCATTCTAGGTATGGGTCGTTGTGTGATTTCCGAATAACGTAACGTAAACGTTATTGATATAGCGAAAACGTTTCCGACAACTATCTATTTTCATAACTATCTATTTTTTTTAAGCGGAGCGTTTACAAGTTGCTTTAAGTGACACGTTTCACACGTTACAAAATAGAGACGATTATTAACTAGAAATATAAAGTGAACTTCCCTTCATACTTTTTCCAGGCTTAGGACTGGCTGTACTAGATAAGATACATCAAATTCAAATGTAAATTATTTCTTTTCACTTCTCACAGAATATTTAAAGTAAATTTGATAAATTACAACAAAAGATCCGTACAAAATATTCAAAATAGCGCATGACTCATTATCACAAAAGTCAAAATATTACTAAATAAAATAAAACAAAATCATTTTTTAACCATTTCTCCGGTCATAGGTCATAGGAGTCAATTCAAGCGCTACACCTGAATTGAAAATAAAATAAACCTAATTCCTTACACGTAAGGTGTATTATTGTCAGTTGTAAATACGAGCAACGAAAAACTAAAATGTAGTTGTCTCGTTTTAAGAATGACTTTTCATTTCATTCGCACATACCACAACGATGCGATGTACCTATCTATCTCTAGTTTGCAAGTGTGCGTTTGCGTTATGTTGTAAGATCGCGAGCCGATATGATAGCTGAACCATAGCGAATAAAATAGATAGTTTTGGAAATAGATAGTTTTATAATATTGTCATAACGTTACCGTTGTCTATGCCCGATCACCGTTTTGACAACTATCTATGTGTAATAACGCCCACCGCTAATTCATTCACGACGAATGAGTGAGCGAGACAGACAATACGCAGTCCTACAGATCACTAATCGTATCATAGACAAATGTCACACGATCAACGTATATTGCTATCTCTATGCACACGATAGATAAAGTCAAGCTAATCGGAATGGAACTCTTATTTAAATATGCTCTTTAAATAAATTAACTGTCGTAACAATATTTTGCTCAAACAATCTACAATCTTCTAAGTTCTAATATTAAATGACTATTAAAATGAGTTTACAGGCTAATATAATAGAGGGAAGATGTGTTATTTTTTCCTCTATGAAACCTATTAATTAAAGATCAAAATTTAGCTTCACCATAAAGTGATAGCAATACTAAACTAGTACTAAAGATCGTTGTACTAAAGATCTTCACTCACTCATTCAGTTCAGCCGATTATAATCTGAGATCGCCATCAATCGATTAAAAATAAATCAATAGTTAACTATCGATTGAAATTCGAACGATTATTTCAATATATATATTTCAATTCATTTCACGGATACCATGCAACATTCCGGAATAAAAATAGCCAATGGTATATACAGACAAATTAAACAGTATAGGGATAGGTACTTTTTTACAAATTAATAATGACAAAATTGGCCAAATAGCGTCCACACGGACCGTTTTCGCCAGATAATGAATCTGTCATGGTCAACTCAAACGGTCTCGGCCATTAAATAATCTCTATTTGGTTAATTTGAAGATTTTGCGTCCACACTAGACGATCTGAATTTTATTCAAAACAAGTTTTTAGTGAAATCGGACCGTAAGTATTGAAGGGTTATTAGTACCTACGTACATCCACAGAGTACATTTTACTTAATATTGAAACCTACATCCGGCCTTCACTTCGTCAACTTTATTACAATTACCTAAATAAACCTTACATAGCAAAGTTAATTAATTGATCCCAATTTAGACTTAAGAATAAGTATAATCTAGTTTTGAAATCCGTTCATCGTTAACCCATACCTACATCAGCCTTTTGAGATCCACCACTGGACAAAGGCTTCCCTCAATCGAGGGAAAGTCCTTAATTCTTAACTCCCTAAACCGTGGTTTAGGAATGTTAGATGAAACATATTTCAATAATGCAGTGTATACTTACACGGAAAGTTTATGGCCTACCTACTAAAAGAGAAATTAGTAGGTACCTTACTGATCAACTGATAATAATAAGCATTGTTTTTAGGGTTCCTTACCCAAAGCACAGAATAATTGTACAAGTACCCAAAGGGTAACACGGGACTCTATTACTAAGACTTCGCTGTGCGTCTGTCCGTCTGTCCGTCCATCTGTCCGTCTGTCACCAGGCTATATCTCTCTCATGAACCGTGATAGTTAAATAGTTGAAATTTTCACAGATGATGGTATTTCCGCTATAACATTAAATACTAAAAAATAAAAATTTAAGTGGGGCTCCTATACCTACAACAGACCTGATTTTTTGCCGTATAAATAAATAAAAGTAACACTCTTTATTCCTTACAAGAATTTTATAATTTTATTAATCCCACAGTTTCAGTCCTTTCGGTGGATAACCTAATAAAGAACCTTTGGTTCGGTTGGGAAGCTGACCCAGCCAGGCACACGCACGAAGGCTCAAAGTAACACAACGCCAAACCACCAGTAGAGAGGTAGCCAAACCCTGCATCAAACGTAGTGACGCATTGCTTGTCAGTAGACAAATAGTCGTTTCCTTGGAAATAACATAAATAAGCTGCTGTCAAATAAATGTGATTAAAATAAATAATGCTCAAAGATATTATTTGACCATGTTTAATAAAGATTTAAAACGTTTACCGCCGAACGCTACTTTACCAGCTATTGAGACTATACAAAGGAATGTTCGGAAAGTGCCTACTTACTATGAGAGGTAAAATATAATCTAGATAAAATATTATGTACTGTCTTCTTCCTTTTATCTTGAGTTGTGTGAGACCCAATGAGTGATAAATGGAACCTATTAAATGCCTCAGTTATTTGTGTATCACAGAGTTCTATCCCTGGAAATAAGGCACAAACACATAGATATAAGAAGTACCTACCTAGTAAAAAGATTTGCCTGGAAGGCGCTGTAAAATGAAATCTCGAATACGTGCCAATTGGTACGTTTTTTGATGGCTCAGCGTCGCTTAGGGCTCCGAACATAACGCCATGTTCACAATTTTTTAGGTCTGAATTGTATGGAAGTTAATTGGTATGGTATAAAAAATAATTGGGTAGACACCTGAATATTTATATCACCGTTATGATTAAAAATTTTAGATCCCAAAGGGGGCTCTCTCTACAATAACCTTAAAACATATTATGCTGTTACGGAACCCTGCGTGGGCGAGTAAGATTCGCGTTTGACCAGATTTTTACACATCATAATTACCAGCATATATGTAAGTATATCAATGATCAGATTATTATAGTCTTAGTCTACAACGCATTTCTTTGGCAGGAAACCACGTCAAATCCCGTTCCACCTACCACATAAGAAGCTACTGGACAAAATCGAACACGTGGAAAAGGAAACGGAGCCTCTGGTATTTAATCATTATTCAAAACTTATTTTATTCCCTGTCACTTAATCATTAATAATACATAAGTGCGATATTATATTACAAACACAGCTTTATTTATTTATTTATTTATTTAATACATATTTACATGTAATCTAACAGCTACGGCCAAAACATTACATGTAGGTATCATTAATATTAATTATTTATCTGATGTGTGGCTACAGTCCCACGACACTTTTATGGATTTTAATCCATAAAAGTGTGCAAAGAGAATGTATGCATATACATTGTATGTAGTCCGTGCATACACCAATACAGTATCCTTTGCGGCACTCTACACTTAATGACTATGTGACAATAGAACTCCAACAATGGAAGTCCAACTGCATACTTTACTGCATACTATTCTACTTCTTTAAAACAAATTATTGGACTACGAAAACACACACGGGAATCATACATAACATGGCAGAATCTGTGAACAGTACACTGTTCACAGATTCTGCCATGTTTATACAAGAGATTGCGAAAAATCTTACAACAAATTTCAAAATATTTTATTTATTTATTTATTTAATAAGTTACACCAACAAGATAAACACCAACACAATAACTTAAAACATGCACTGATACGAACTACGAGTACCTACCTAAGTGTTACCTCAGTTATAGGTGTAAACAACTTTCTAGGAAAAACATTACGTGTGCATCAAATTTCCTCGCTTCTATAGTAATTCCTTATAATTTACTCGTTTTGTGATCATTTTTAATTATTAGCGCGCATAACTCCAGCTCGCGTCTATCGTACGTGATCGACCAAATGAAGCAACGTTACGACGGACGGGTGACCGTTAGTGGCAATGTTTCATGAGCGTTTCATTCGTGATGCGTTGTTGATAATCTGCGATTGATTTGAAGACATTCGACGTCGTTAAAAAAAATTCTTGTCTGCAGACTGGGTTCGCAGCCGCCCAAGAAGAGCGTTTCAGAAAGGAGCGCAAGACGACCAAGATTCAGCTCGAGCCAATTAAAACTGACGACGGCTTCAGTGAGTGTATAAACAAGTATTATTATTTATTTAAAGACTTTATTGATACCTTACAAAAGTAAAAATACCCAAAGGGCGAGTCAGTGAGGAGACTAGTGCTCAAGAGTAGGACAAGGCAAGGATTGTGGTGTAGTTACATAATATTATCTATATCCTTTATATTAATCAGTTTAGAATAGCAGTATATCTCTTCTCTTTAAGTAGTTTGTAGTTACCTAGACTTTCGTTAAGCGTGTGTAATCACTTCATAGCGAAATAAATTATTTGAATTTGAATTTATATTTCACGTAAAACCTTCCTCAACCACTATCATCTAGGTGAGCCAAGGAAAAAGAGGCTTAAGATCCGCGAATCAGCCAGCAGTATGGAGATGCATCGGGAAGAGCATACAAGCGATCCTTTGAAGGTGAAGCCGGAGGTTGCTTCGCAGCGGGAGGTGATCGAGTTCGTCCGCGGCAACCCGTCGTGCGGATTCCTGTACATGATATACGCGGTGCACCCGCAAAATGTGTACTTCACTCCGTACTATCTCAAGTGAGTGTACATAATAGATGCTAAAGTTCACACCCCCGCGGCTGGGTTACGTCTGTATACCGGGTGGCGATGACACTCGTGATACACCCGTGTACTACTGTGTACAACTTATTTAAAACTAGTGTGCGCCCCGCAGCTTCGCTCGCTTAGATTTAGACCCATTAAAGACGTCTGCCCGCGTTCGGGTTGCCCACTTGACTTCAAAAACGGCAAAGTTTCATACTAACTTTGCACCCCCGTTTTACCCCCTTAGGGGATGAATTTTCAAAAATCCTTTACTAGTGCTCCCCTACGTTATATAAGGAAACCATGTGCAAAATTTCAAGTTTCTAACCCTTATACCTAGTTTAGGCCCTGCGTTGATATGTCAGTCAGTCAGTCAGTCAGTCGGTCAGTCAGCTTCTCCTTTTATATATATAGATGAATCAGCTTTTCGTACCTGGGACACATGGCTCGGCAGTCACATACCACCAGATCATAAAGTAATCGTATAATCTTATGATATCTTGATCTTCCCTTGCTGGGTCTAGCGCAGCAGCTCAGTGCCGATTTCGTCTCTTTTGCTGCGGATCAGTGAAGACTAACGGGAGGACGCATACGTCTGTGTCAACCCACCGTGCACTTAGGCATTCACGAGGCTTGCTGGCATTAATCTGGCTGTTCTGTTTACGCTTCATTAGCTCAATGTAGTTTCCTGAGCACCAATTAATAGTGGTTAAATTGTAGTTATATACATTTGAGCCCTTTATTGACTGTGATTCTCAGGGTGGTACCATACGAGGAGATCGATAGGCGGAACTACCTGACAATCAGCCCATGTGGTGTGACGCACTACACCAATGAAATGGTCTTCACCAAGTTACCCGACTGGGAACAAGAGTACACCATCTTCGTCAAGCTCACTGATGTAAGATTTACTGTCTAAATACACTTTTAAGTTTCTTTTTCCAAGACGGCCCTGAGGTTAACTGGTTACGGTAATCCGTGCAATTATTTACTGAAGTTCTTTCTCAAACGTTTGAGTATAATGTTCAATGTAGGTACAACTAAAGATTCTGATTTCAATATAAATCCATTGAATAAAATACTGCGATGTAGACTGAGCACTGTACAAACCCATTAATTCTCAGAAGCTCTCCAATATTATTTACCTTCATCCAGTGCAAAGTGCAGAAGTCTTTCAAATTTTTAAATGAAATAATTAACGAATATTATTAGAAAAAAAATGGAATTGTAGTCCCAGAACTACTCCATCGCAAATCGGAACCTTAAATAGCTGAACCTTGAATAGCAAGCTGGCGGTAATGACCTTCTACCTTTCAGCTGAAACGCCAGGAATAGGAATAGGAATGCAAATTTAATGCAAGTTATATGTACCATGTCACGGTCAAAGTGGGAAATGCCAGTCATGCCAGTTTCGTGACAGATAGATAATAGGAACAGGTTTAAATAGTATTAGATAGCAAATATGATAAGCATGCAGCATCATTCATCCAATCCAAAACAACCTATGACAACGACAAGTGTGACCGACTTTGAAAAAGACTCAAATATGGACTGGGATGGTTAGTCCAGTTAGCAAAAACATTAGATCTCATACTGGTGTAGGGTCTGTTAGTGATATTTAATCCTGTTATTACTATTAACTAGCGACCCGCCCCGGCTCCGCACGGGTGCAAAGCTGATACTACTATATTATGCATGTTATATACATATAAACCTTCCTCTTCAATCACTCTATCTATTAAAAAAAACCGCATCAAAATCCGTTGCGTTTAAAGATTTAAGCATACATATGGACCGAGAAAGCGACTTTGTTTTATACTATGTAGTGATATTACAGTTAGTAGTTTTTAGCAAGAGGTTCGTTACGAGTCAGTCACAGATGTGGACTAAGATGGAAGATGAGTAATTTCTAATTTTAAAGTCGTGTCTTGTCTTGTCTTGCATCATCAAAGTTATAATCAACAAAGTTAAAACTGCATGAATACTAGATCGACGCGTAATGAATGTACTCGTATTTCCGTTATGAATATGCTTTAGGTCCAAATATTTTTTTAAAAACTGCTCAATGTATTCTTGTTTGAATATGTTTTGAAATCTAACAAAGTGTAGAAAGATTATTTATATATATTACTATTACCTACATGTTTTGCATACTTCTTTCTTTATCAATGATAAAATTAAGAAAATGTTGCGGGCAGGGAAAATATTCGTATACAAAAACATCGTGTTTTAATTAAAATTAATTAAATTAAAGTTTTTTTAGAAATATTCTGACGGAAAAAAGTATCTTTTGAAATACTTAATTAATCTTCTACTGTGTTTAATTTTATACTTATTTTACAATGTGAACTAAAAAACTGCTTAGTGAATATTACTTAGCTTGTTGTACGGCTTTGGTGAAACATTTGCATTTTTTTGTCTTCACATCATTTTGACTAAAATATTTTTATCAAAGTTACTCAATTAAGTACTAAATCTATACAGACCTAAGTAAGCTTATCTCTTTGATAAAGACCTCTCTAAAATCAGACAAAGCAAAACTGAAGTGAAGTGAGAATTATCCGATACATTGAATCTTAGTTCTCTAAGTTATCGGGTATTTACAAGATACTAATCATACTGTAAACGTGTCTTCTATCGCATGATAACTTTGAGGGTATTAATTGCAATGTACTACTAATGGATGCAGCTGTCATAGTTTTCATACGATAAACGCACGTAACATTTACCAGCAGTAGTCAATCATTCTGTTTTGGAATTATTACGTTACTCTGTGGTTTTCGCAAGGTCAAACACGATAGTTGTCTGGAGATCGAACCCCTAGCGTAGCATCCGGCTTGCAACCGCTAGAAGTAATATAAATTTAGATTCCAATGAAAGACACTTTATTGATGGCTATCGTTTTGATATTTAGTTGGATCCAGCATGATGGTTGAGGAGGTTCGATTAAGGGCTGGATCTGGTAGTACCTCAAATAGAATAGGTTCCTACCATCCATGCCAGGTCATTACAATGTAGCCGACAGCTTCCTTTGAAATTTCCCTTTCCAGATCAAATTCTTCAGAGTATACAGATATTGGAAAGCTTTCTACGTGTGGCGCAAGTCAATCCTGTATCGCAAGTTTTGTAAGTTGCGCGTCAAGATAGCGAAGAACCTGTTTATTCTGACCCCTGTGCTGGGCAAGGCGCTGCTCAGCATCCAGGCCATGTGCTGCGACATGGAGACCAAGAACTTCGCAGACGTGTCAAGGGATATGGACACGGCATTCTTCTACTTCATTGAAGTGCAGGTATAGCCATGACGTTGGCAAGTAAGCATACAACAGAGTACTTATCGTTCGTACTAGACCACTAGCTTAAACCACAGCTGCACTCGCGTTTAACCGTTTTACGTGCAGAACCACGGTCTTCTGACATTAAAGGATGGTTTAAAATATAAATCAAATCTTAGACTTTTTACACGCATAATATCGAACCTGGAGTTGTCTGTGACACCAATAACGTAATTTCTTAAATTGCCCCGTTTATAAGGTTGTAATAAGAAAATGTGGTAAGAATCTTTTGCTCGTCCTACATTACACCCTCCTAATAAAACCACCTACAACATATTCGTGAATCTAAATATGAAACCATTTTTATGAAACGAGTAATTGACTATTACTTGATAACGTTTAAAAGATGTTTTCTTTTTTAATAGTTATTATATAAAAAAATATTTGTTAGTATTTGTTTAATTTTTATACGAATATATAAATAGACAGTCAGACAGACAGACGACCTGAAAAAGACGGCGGGAAACCGCTGGATTTAGAAAGCACAGGACCGGTCGGCGTGGTGTCGATTAGGAGAGGCCTCTATGTCCAGCAGTGGACCTCAAAAGATGGATGATGGATGATGATGATAAAAACATAACATAATATTTTGAAATATATATATAAATGATAGTTCCAATATACAAGTATGTTTTAGTTAAATAGATATAGACATGGACAAAAATTTATTTCGACATACAACATAATATGATAAGTAAACTTACTTTACCACAAAATAACAACTCCAATCGCAGGATTTCTGTAGGATATTTCCATTTGAAATTTTCAGAAGAAATTTCCATTTGAAATTAGCATGTCCATTGCAGACCTGTTCGAATCATTTTGTTTTGTTGCAATTGTGTTGTTTTGTTTTTGTTTGTGCTGTTGTAATTGTGTATAGAAGAACCGCTTCAATCGAGCTCCCTACTCTAACAGATGAAGCGGCTCGAATATGTTCGCGATAAGCTGACGGAGTTCCGCTCGGTGGTGCTGGAGGTGACCACAGGCGCGTGCCACGCGGCGCTGTATCTGCAGGGCTTCGTGTACGACGATCGCAACGTGCCACCTTTTCAGGTGCATCCACCCATCCAACCGTATCCATCCATCCCGTCTCTATTGAGTAGTCGAACTGGCTGCTCGACAAGCTGTTCATAAGATTATCCTACACAATACATCTACATTGTTTTCTTTTCTGTTATTTTTCTGGTGCAAACCGTCGTGCTTGCAATCATTAGACCAACGGGGCAGTCAAAAAAAGAATTAAACTCTCGTATAACTGTTTATTTATATATTTAATTATAAATGATTAAAATTTATTATACCTAAATATGATACAAAAGGCGGACTTAATGCTAAGAGCATTGTCTGCCAGTCAAGCTTTTGGCTAAGCAGAGAGTAGCTATGGCGGTATATTTCAAAATTGTGTACTACCATATTATAAATAATGGAGTAAAACAATATTTATTTATATATTACCGATGATAATATATTTTATGACTGAACATATAACATGTGTACTAATTTTATAATAATGAATAAAATAATAATAATAACTGTTCCAGGTGATTCGCGGAAAGCCGACTGGTGGTATGTCCTACACCGAGAAGGCCAACAAGAGGAAGTATTGCGAGCGACTCGCTTGGTACACCTTGATATTGTAGAATTAAGTACTGTAAAAGGCACCGCCTTAGATATTATCGATCGATTCCTATTCAGATTAATTTATTTTTCATTAAGGTAGTTTTATACGGTTATTGAAATTCCTCATTCTTTCATTACATTTTTTTAACTACCGTGCTACCCTGCATTAATCTTGAAGGAGATTTTTTTAACCTGAGCTGATAGTTATTTTGCAATGCCTTTCGGGCGGCCTAAAACTTTCTGACAATTTAGGAGGATATACCGAAACTTGGACACACGAATTCATGTGAATCATGTGAAGAATTCAATAATTTCAAGTGAAGATTATAAATGTCGCCTGGGTTTGAACCCGGACCGCTCGAGTGAGAGGCGAGTTCGATAGCCTGTTCTTCTAATGAAGTCATGACGTGAAGTCTGCCAATCTGCACTTGGCCAGTGTGGTGGACTCAGGCCTAATCCCTCCCGTTCTGAGAGGAGACCCGTGCCCAACAGTGGGACAAAGAAAGGGTTGTGATGATCATTATAAATGTCCACGGCGTATATAAATAGGGAATTTCGATTGAGGTTTTGTTGGTGTGTTGATATCAATTATGGTTGAATTAATCATTTATCAATCACCCCGTATACCTAATTAATGTATTACGCAGATTACTGGATGGAGTTAATATTGTTTAATGATAACAAGCTAATTAGAGGGAGTTTATCACTGGATGTATCGAATGAAATTGTAAATAGCTCTATCAGTTAATAAGGTTTTAATAGGTACCTACAACATGATTGGCTCATTACTGAGCTGAGTACAGGTTTACTGAAGTTAAAATATAATTTATGTATACTTATAGCCTCATTGATCTAGTGGTTGCAAGCACGGCTGCTAATCTAGAGGTCCTGGTGTCAATTCACTGTCGGGAAAGTATTGTTAGATTTTTCTATACTATTAATAGTAGCCCGGAATTACGATTAGTGCCCGGTCTATGGCAAGAGCCTAACCAAGGAGCTATTACAATGCAATATTACATGAAAAAAAACCCGCTGGATTCAGAAGGCATAGGACCGGTCAGAGTGGTGTTGTTTAGGAGAGGCCCAGCAGTGGACCTCAAAATTTTGATAGATGGATGGAAACATAACTAGGGAAAAGTATATGTGGGTTACACACTGAGCCTACAGTTTCCGGGAAATACAGGATGGAGGGAAATGCAGTCGCGCTGTTAAGTTATGTTTGTGGATATGTGATTAGAAGTTTAACCATAGATTTATAATTTATTCTCTAGTATAATAAATCTATGAGTTTAACATTGTACCCCATGACAGTTGTGACATCTGTGACATACCTGCACAAATAAAAAAAAATTCAAATAAATCACTAAGGTATTGCTACCGCATAAACGTCCGTATTTGTAGACGAAACCGAAACCAGTGCAGTATTATCATTATATTTACATACAAAACATAACATATCATCACGCCTATATTTCCCCGAAGGGATAGGCAGAGGTGTGTGTACAGCATTAGTAAACCAATGGTTTCCACGTTTCACTATAAAATATTCAACCAATAACCAGATACTATACAATTTAAAGTAATATTAATAGCTCTAGCATCTTAGATGAACATGAATTGTCTTTAATTATTGTGCTAGTAAGAAATGTGGTTTGCGAGGTGAACAGCTATGTTATTCCAATATTAGACTATTTCAATATCATAGCTGTTCACATTTGAATCACGTTGGACATTTGAATATATACCATATTTATATATACCATATACATATACGTATATTAACTATCAAATTAGTCTAAGAGCAATGTGGATTCGATGCTACTAATAATTGTATTTGAGACAAAACCACACGTCGTGTGGTTTTGTCTCTTTGTGCATCGTTTACGTTCAAAGGTTGAATTGTGTGTTGGCGTAAGCGGTCATAGCCCTGTGGCCAAAACTCGGGCCCTAAATCATACAACACACACAACCACAAGCCTTTCTTTGGCCCACTTTTGGGCACGGGTCTGTGCTATTAGGCCTTAGTCCACCACGCTGGCTATGTGCGGTTAGGCAAAATTCACGTACCGTCGAGAACATTATGGAGAACTCTTAGGCATGCAGGTCTCCTCACAATGTTTCCTTCACAATTACAACGTGTGATTTATTTTTAATCGCACTCAATATAAAATTCATTTGAGGGTAGTTCCCTCCTTCAATCATAATTAAGGAAGATCGAGAGCATAAAGAAGGGAGAGCTGAGTAGAGAATATCTGCGAATTATCGCTAGCAAAAAAGTCAGTAAAATAATGTCAGTGAATCCAATCATAACGGTTTTCTCTGCAGCTTCGTGAAGTTGACGGATTACATGACAATATACATGCTGTACGGGCTGACGCAGCGGTCGAACAACGCAATGGCGACGATTTTTCGGCGCCACGTCCAGTTCACCCCGGAGCCCGCGCTGCTGGCGGGCCGGGACGTGGACGAGGTGCTCGAGCGGCTGCCGCGAGAGGGCGACACTTGCAAGGTACACAGATAAACCAGTCAGCGATATTATGAATTCTATCATCACAACCCTTCCTTTGTCCTACAATTGGGCACGGGTCTCCTCACGGGTCTACTGCTTTGAGTGCCAAATGTTTACACCAACGCTGATTAAAAATATATGGACATGATAGCTTTAGTTTTCTAAGTTTTAAATGTTTCATTACTAATTATGTATACTGTTCTAACAGTGGGCGTTGTTTCAAGTGGACGCATACGTCCTTCCGAGTGGGACAGTCGAGTTGAATCCGAGCGAGAAAATCATGTCTTCGTACATGGAGAAGATAACTGACTACTGGGACGAGTACGTTAGGACATTCCATAACTTCTTGAACGAGGAAACTCTTCAGATATTCATTCAGCCCACGATAATGGGCAAGAGAGTGGAGTGGTCGGCGGGGCAGTCGCCAAATCTATACTTCCTCATGAATCAAGATAAGGATATGTTGGACGATATAGCATTCATACCGCACTCGATTCGCTTCGGCTTCGAGAGCGTGTGGAAATTTTTGGAGCGAATGAAAGAGTTTATGGACAATTTTAAGGAAGCTCACGACATGGATATAGAGACGATCAAGCAAGAGCGAGACGTGAATCAGTTCAAGCTGCTGTGTGACAAGTTCGTAAAGCAAATGGAGGCGATTGAGGACGTGGTGAGCTACCAGCCGCTCGGGATGCTGTTCCTGGGCCTCTCGCCCTTCCAGGAGCTCTTCCGGCCGCAGCCCAAGAGGTTGTTTGATGTTGTTGCTAACGTCACGCCCAAGTGAGTTTCATCATAATCATAATCTTTAATCAGCCAATGTTATGCACGGATATCTTCCGGATAAAACGAGGCAATGCCTTACTAGAACTGGCCAAGCTCTGGGTTGACAGAATTCTCATGTTTATGAGGATTTACTGGCATGAAAGTTTCCTCACTTAGCAAGTATTGCATTAGATATTATTACTTACTTGCATCTTACTTAGAAAAGCCACTGGTGCATGTTTCGAGGATTCCAACGCAGTTCCACCCAACTAAAATTAGTTTAGGCTAAGTCATATCTAGGGTAGCAATACTGACAATATTTAAATACAAATTATTAACGAGTAAATTTAAGTCGACGAAATTTATATTTTAATTAATAAAGCATTCCATATAGGCATGACTCACAATGCTTAACTTGGTACTATGATCTATAAAATATTATTTATTTATTTATTTATTCTTTATTATACCAAAAAGCTTGTGGTACAAAAGGCGGACTTAATGCTAAAAGCATTATCTACCAGATCTATTAAGATATATATAAATAAATTATGTAAAACAGAAGTATCTCTCTTCAATAGCATCGGGCATGATTGCATCGAAGAAATTATAGCCGGCATAGATTCGATCAATGACGACATTGCCAAGGAACCGGAAACGGCTGGCGAATTGGTGGCGTACAATTTTCTCTTGGACGGCTTGGAGTCGCGAGTGGTGAAGGTGGAGGAGCGACTTGAGTACCTGCGCGAGCTGTACGACCTGATGGGCGAGTTCAACATAGCGATACCGCCGGACGACATGACCGACTACTTGGGTGAGTACCATACCAGCGGTAGTTAGTCGCGGCAGATGCAGTCGATTGTCTTCGAGGGCAGTACAGGCCTGATGGGACAATTCCTCGAGAGTGAGACCCAGTAGGTACCTGTTAATTTGCCAAACATGTAATCTCAACCTTAATTCGTAAGGAAAATCCGATAGGAGAATTTACGAATAGAGATGGCTGTAGCGGAATTTAATGAATTCAACTTCGCCCGAGACAAATCTAACTTGTTCTTGCGGCTCGACTTTGGAACGCAGCATATAAACTTTAATTTTCCCTCAAATTGAATTAACCACTCAAGATGCTTCAGTTCATACTTGAGATGTCTGCAATACTAAACGCGTACACAACGCAACTTAAAACTAAGCAATTCAGTTAAGTTTTCATACTAAAATGTTTATCACTGCAAATCAAATATTATATTTTTTTTTTTTTTTTTTAAGTTATTTATTTATGAATCCCCTTGATGTTTATTTTTCAAGGTCCTTGATGAGATTATGTTACTATCTGTTATTCTATTTGTTAAGTATTTTTATTATTAAGTATTGTTAGTTTGCATTGTGTATTATGTTATTATTTATTCTATGTGATTGCTATTTATATTTAGTAATTGTGTATTATGTATACTTTACGTTTTAAGTAGTTAGGTATTTTTTATTAATTATAATTATTATTGATTTTGATTGTATTTTTAACTCTTCATTGTATATATTTTATTTGTTTATATATATTTTGTATATGTATTTTAAGCACATTTTTTTTGTTTTTGTATATTAGATTTTTATTTATTATGCTGTGCCACTGTTCGCATAACGTATGTGGAGAATTCAGCAAACTTAGGCCCAGAACGGACTCCGGCCAGAAGGGAGCTCCAGTTCGAGGTCTCTACACGGATGCCAACGTCGAGTTCAAGCTGCAGCCTTCTCGCGGCGAAGCGTGGGCACAAATATTATATTCAACTGTCTAGTATTAATCCCCAACGTCAATTTTGAGTTACAGAGCTAGATCACCTTATGAACTACCTGCTACCTATAATCATAGTTTTGTCAAGTAAAAAGGAGGTGAAAATAACAAACTTTAAGCAAGACCTCGGATCACAGTTAAATTTTATACTAAATAAATATATAATAAAAAAATATAAAAATAATGACAGATGATAGTTGAAAATAAATAATTGCGTAGTGCACTCAGTACAACTAAATTCACCAAAGAGGATTAGTAAAATTTTTAACAAATAATGCAATCACTTAAAATTTTGCGGGTTTAAGCGAATTAATTTTCCCAATTGACCGTTTTCAATTTTTAATTACTTACTGATATGTACATTTATTTATTTATATTTATTGAACCACATACAAAAGGTACAGGGTACAAAGCAATCTCTACCAGCCAACCATTGGGCTAACCAGATAGTCACGAAAATCAGTTTAAATTAATTTTTAAGCACAAAGATATAATTTATATTGATTAGATGTACACCCACATATACTTACATACATAGATACTTACTTAAATATGTATAAACATAATTAAATATACACTATCCATACTATTATTATAAATGTACGAAAAAATGTTAATTTCTTTGACAAAAAAAGCAGTGTACATAACTTTAGTACAAGAAATAAGGATAAATTGATTGTACCTAGCTCTAGACTAAGTAAAGTATTAAAATCTTTTATGGGGAACTGTGTTCGCTTCTATAATAAAATACCCGGAAATATTACTTTAATAAAGCTTTCTATAAAATTAATGATTACTTAAACGATAGAAATGCTTGGTTCGAAGTATCTCCAGCTCCACTTGTTCAATAATAATGTAATGTGATCAAATTATAAAAATTGTAAATTTTGAAAAGAGTAACTACCGAGTTTCTTGTCGTATTCTTCTCGGTAGCATCAACTTTGTGAACCGGCGGTAGATTAAAAATGTTATGACGTTCATTAAGCGTATACCATATAATGAAAAAATTAATGAATCTGAATCTGAATGCGAAAGAGTGTTTGTTTGTTTGTTTATTTGTTTGTTTGTCCGGCTTTCACGTCACAACGAAGCTATTATATGGTATGGTTTTTGTGTGTCGAGATAGTGAGGAGGGTGGAGAGTGACGTAGGCTACTTTTTACCGCGGTAAAACATCCCCATGGGAAGATATCGATGTTTTGTTATTTGCTAGATATTTAGTTCCGAATGTTATTAATAGATGGCGTTAGTAAAATTAATTTTCAAGTTCTGAATCACGCTAACAAAATGATACTCGATACTCGATTATGTAATGGAACGAGACTTCGAGTCACACAACTTGGACAGAATATAATTAGTACCACCATCTTAACCTAAGTAAGGGTGAAAATGTAATGATCGCACGAATCCCTATAATTCCACAATCTTCACCAGCACACTACTATTGAAGTTAGCTTAAAGCTCCAGTATGTCAGTGTACGTTCACTTTATCTGCGGTCAGCATTACCTCTGGTTCCTCTAAGTATCTTTTAATCGTGGAACTGTCACTATTCATCCACCACAAATGTGTCATGTATATGATAAACAAGTCATTGTTAATTCCCTTTGACCACGCGGGCGGAGCCGCGGGTAAAAGCTAGTATATTTATACATTAACTTAATGTCTGAGATACAAAATATTCAGGACTTTGCACCGAGATGTCCAACAGCAGCTTATTCCTGAAAGTGCCTTTTGAAGCCGGCACTCTAATATAATCTATTAAAAAGTAATACGAAGTGGCGATGCCTGAAAGGATAGTGTTGTAAAGCATGTCAGTTAGACGATTTTCCATACAAAATTACCTTTTTAATATCATTTTATATTTTTAATTTTTTCTTTATGCCTAGTGTATTTCCAAATCACAAATGAGTTTTCGAGTTTTAGCTAGAATACATCTTACTCTATGAGACTAACGAACATCGATCCATTTTTAAAAGCTTTTATTTAACTTCACTCGTATGTATGTATGTATGTATGTCCTGGAATCTTGTAATCAATATTTCAGCCACTTCCACTGAAGCTATCGAGCTGAAATTTAGCACACATATTTGGTTCCGATCTGGTTGGGTGATATAATTTAATTTAATAATCCTTACTTATATTATAATTGCGAAAGTAACTCTGTCTGTTTGTCTGTCTGCCTGTCTGTCTCTCTTTCACGCCAAAAATACTGAACCGATTTAAATGAAATGTGGTACACAGATAGTCTAGAGCCTGAGAAAGGACATAGGGTACTTTTTAATTGAAAAAAAGAGTTGTAAAAATTTGAAAAGGGGGATGAAAGGTTGTATGAAAGTATTGTCATTTTCAGAATTAGAAGCATAAAACTTATATTTTAGGCTGTTGATTAGATAAAATAATCTATATATTAATATAATAAAACTGAAGAGGAACTTTTTCTGTACATTGATAATTTTATTTTGAAATTTTAATTCAGGAAAATACTAATAACGGGTACCTACTCAATAGGTAGAGTTAGTAGATGTCCGCAATTAAAATATGTCGCAATATAAAGGAACCTACCGCAGTCCAAATCCACGCAAGCGAAGCTGCGGGCGTCCCCTAGTACTTAATAAAGATACGCGAGTCATTGGAAAATTACGTTGTTTTCGATTGTTTGTCGGTGCAATTATCGTAACACAGGGCTGAGCGTGTTCATCAACTGCGATTGATTAGGAATGCTCGCTACAGGCGAAGCGTCGGGAGTCAATCAGGAAATGGACTCTCAGGTGCAATCCATTTATTTTAATCTCTCTTCGGCAAACTTGATTGCACTTGTATCTTTATAGATGCAATGTATTCGTTTATCGATGATACGAATCCCGGTCGGTGTAGATATTTATTTCGCAAACATAATATTTTTACTGTTAAAAGCGGTGACAGCCCAGTGGCTATCGAACTCGCCTCTCACTCGAGCGGTCCGGGTTCAAACCCCAGCGGCACGCACCAATGACTTTCTAAGTTATGTGCGATTTAAGAAATTAAATGTCACTTGCTATAACGGTGAAGGACACATCGTGAGGAAACCTGCATGCCTGAGAGTTCTTCATAATGTTCTCGAAGGCATGTGAAGTCTGCCAATTCGCACTTGACCAGCGTGGTGGACTAAGGCCTAATCCCTCCCATTCTGAGAGGAGACCCGTGCCCAACAGTGGGACGTCTATGGGTCGCAGCGAATATTTTTACTCGCCACCCGTAACACAGGTCTTGGATTACCGCGGCAGTGAGTGTGTAGCGTTGAAATTGTAAATTTTTCAATTATTAGTATATTGATGAGAGCATCAATAAAATCTTTCGACCCATTTTTACTAAAATTACGTGGACAGAGATGTACGAAATTTGGCACAGTTAATGTTTAATTGGACAATAAATGCAAAAAACTTGTCACAGGACACGTATACACATTATACATGCATTGGTCTGTATTAAGTCTCAGATTAGAGATATTCCTTAGTAATAAAATTCAGAGATAAAATTCTCTATTCTGATCTAAGATGATGATCTCTTCGGTCAAAGCCTTCGTATTATTATGATAGAGCTTCACGTACATGTAAGTTCATTTAATCATTAATAAAAAATAAATAAAAAAATAATGGATATATGATAGCAAACGAGCATCCAGAATCACCTAACCGTTGTACCCGTGACAACTGTGATCGATTCTCCACACAACTCAATTAAGGAATAGGATCGTTATTCTTATTACCAAAGTGTCAATAAGAACATTAGTTAGTCAGTTCGTTAGTAGATACAAGGTCTGTTTCACGAAATGTGAATGACAGTTAGTCCTGTTAGTTAGTGTTAATATAGTCCTATTAGTAATTTTAGTAAGAGCTGTTTTGTTCTATGTTACTTACTAATCACTGATTACTATGTCACTGAGTAATCATCATCACAACCCTTTCTTTGTCCCACTGTTGGGCACGGGTCTCCTCTCAGAATGAGATTGATTAGCTGGCCAAGTGCGGATTAGCAGATTTCACATGTCTTCGAGAACATTATGATGAACTCTCATTCATGCAGGTTTCCTCACGATGTATCCTTCACCGATATAGCAAGTGACATTTAATGTCTTACATCGCACATAGCTTAGAAAAGTCATTGGTGGCCACTTTGGTTTGAACCCGGACCGCTCGAGTCAGAGGCGAGGTCGATAGCCACTAGGCTGTCGCCGTTTAGAAAAAGTTAAAAAGTACTAAAAATAATGATTATGCTCGTTTTTGATGGAAGTAGTAAGTAATATAAAGCTTAATATAAGCTGCAATCTTCTACACAATGATGTATTGTAATGAAGCAGACAAATAGCTCTTATATCCGGCATAGCGTAGCACAGACAGGAAATACGACGGACGTGGCTGGGAGGTCGATTTCCGTGCACGGCGGTTGACACTGTTTGACTGCACACGAGATACGTACTCGTAAACCAAACTAGATTTGCTTCCTAACGGTACTCGGGGTAATTCAATAGACGTTAACGTGTTACCGAAATCATACTGACGATCGAAACGTAAACTGATTGACGGTCTGGTCACATCGGTTTCAACCCTTTCTTTGTGCCACTGTCGGGCATTGGTCCTCTCTGGATGGGACGTATTAAGCCTTAATCCACTCTACACTTGTCTTATGTAATGACAAAAGTAACTGCAGTAATAAAATCAGCATAGCTTTAAATATTATAGCATATTGATTAATCAATAATATTCTATTCATAAATATAAAAAGAAAAGTTAATTCAAATTCAAATCAAAAATTATACAGATAAATTGATATTATGATAAAAACATTAGACAAATTTAATGTCTTAAAAAACTCAAGACAAACTGTCAATGCAGGCAGTAATCACAGCATTATAGGGTATATAGAGTCAGTACTTCGTTACTGTATAGCCGTTAATAAGATTAAAAAAAAATGGTTGTCTGTAAAGTCGGTTTACGGACGATAGATTTACGTGATAACGTCATAATCATTATTTTATACAATACAAAAAAGGAGAATTGAAAATACAAAGATAAAAGACAACAGACAAGTCTATATATTTATTTTGACAGTTCCCTATTTCGGAACCATGGAAACGCCAATGTTGTTGTGTGTAAAATTAATTTAATAAAATTAAAAATTAATTTAATAAAAACACTCAACGGAAACGGAAGCGGAACGGGATACACTTTTTCATATGCGCTGTTCATACGTCTCACTGTTATCACGTCAAAAAAATAATTATCTTAGTCATATTTGGGTTAGGTTATTTGTAGCTAAAAATAAAGCATTATTCATTACAAAGGATTTAATAGATGTCATCACAAAGACAAATTTAAACTACCACATGCTAGGTTAGTTCAGTTTAAAAAAATCATATTATATGTATATGTATATATCGTATTTGCATTTTAGTCACACCTGATACACTCTACACAGCTTAATAATTATTTTGAAAGGAAATTTATAATATTATGAAATATTTTGACTTGATAATAATTTTAATTTGACATTCAATTAATATTTGTACGTAAGCTTATGCGGCAGTGTGCAGGATTATAATAAATTGAATCAATTCATTCGGGTTTTGATGGTAGTTGAATTATCAAAAGCTCTAAATACGGGTAAACTTAACCTGTATTTTAAAGCCGTTCATTTGTAAAAATGAACGGCTGTTTGTGTTTAAATTTAAATATATTTATTGGATTGAGGAACCCAGGGAAGCTCCACACATCCGCCGACCATGATACTCATATGCCAAGTTCAACAGGAATCGAATGATGACAGGGAAAATTAGTTCAACTAGCGGAAGTCGATATTAGGAATACAGTTGATATACAAACTAGTACGCAACTTCGCTCGCGTGGAACAGACATAACAATAGTTTCGTTTACACCAAGTAATATTATAGAGCGCAGCAGACGCAGTGAAGACGCAGCATTCTAACGATGAAAGAATTTTTGAAATCGGTCCAGTAGTTTTTGTGTGAAAACATTACAAACAAATCTTTCCTCTATAAGATATTAGTATAGATATAGAGTTAGGCGTTCAGCTTCGTTTTCAGCTGGAATTAAAATGAAGGTTTTCTACAGTATATGAAATGCGGTTCAAAATAACGAATGGCGCAAACAGTTCAGTAAGAGGATTACATGGGGCAAACGCGTAACTACTCGTCCCTACTAGAAGTTACTGTCCAGAACTCGTATAACGCTTCTATCACTCGAATGCGGAGTGCTCCAAATTATTTTACTTCGCTCCGGTAGCAAGTTTGTATCGTGACCAACGTAAGCCGTTACCATCAATGGGACTTGAACGGATTGTAGTTAAGTTTTGATGTTGATGTTTGGTATCCATACTTCTATACTTATAATATTATAAATGCGAAAGTCTGTCTATCTGTTGTCTGTCTCGCTTTCACGCCAAAACTACTGAACCGATTTAAATCACAAAAATCATCAAATCAATTATCATTAAAAAAATATCTACTAAATTAGCTGGATATTTGTTAGACTTATTCGAACGTTTTCAGTATTATCAAGCTTAACTTGATAATACTGATATATTGACTGATTTTCATAAGAAATATCGTTTCGGGATAAGAATTATGCTATGTGGTATTCAGGGTCGTCAGTTTATGTACTAAGTTTCATTTAAATTTGTATGTATGTATGGGTTTAACGGAATATTTGAATATGATTTTCGCCCACTTCAAAACTTTGACTTCGTTGAATTCGAAACTTTGTACGCTTATCAAGTATCGATGAAAACACGAAAACTACAATTTTGTTCGGTTAAAATAGCGTGTTTTAATGTTCAATAAATTTAAGTAATAATTATATTTTTAATTTTCGTGGATACTAGAGCTTGAGTAACTAATGATGTAGTTGTTACATTGTTATATACAGACTATAGAATAAAAAAAAATAATTAGGATATTACCTACTTGTGTACATGTTTCAGTCATGCATTAAGTTTACTCCCCTAATTTACAACTTTGTTTGTAGAATGCTAGCTGCTGTACATAGGTTTATACAGAGAACCCTCAACAGACACCTATTAAGGGTAGACTTGAAAAAAAACCGTATTCTTTATTTTTTACGAGTAGCCCAAATTTCCAGTTTTATTGATGTAGAAATGACAAAGTTTCATACAACCTTTAACCTCCCATTTCACGCACTCAGGGGTTGAATTTAGCAAAATCCTTTCTTAGTGGATGTCAGCATTGTAGAGAAAAACTACTAGCAGAAGGGTGAAACTTCATGCTTGTATGCTATTCAAATTATAAAATAATATATAGAATGTAATTGACTATGCTGAAGTCTAGATTTATTATTATGCAAGGCGAGCACAATGAGACCTTTAATTTCCTCAGTGGCTTTGATGCGGCGACGAGTGAGGGCGACTATGTTTTTCACTCGTTGTACGAGCGGCTTGTTGTCTTGCTAAGGGCCAAGTTAATTTTGTATAACGGTATTGTATATTTTTGTATACGGCTAGCTTTATTTTAACCCTTGTAATCATATTAAATTAATAAGCCTATTATAGCTATTATGTGTTTTGTCTTTAACTGTCAATTCTGAACTGAGTTTGAATGCTGCAACCAATAGACGTCCCACTGCTGGTCTTCACCGCAGACAAATCTGTGGGAGGTCTAGAACATACTCCACCATACTGCACCAATGCGGACTGATGGAGGGGTTATTTGCCAACCCAGTGTCGACTGTTCTCAATGTACCTAAAGGTCTGCGAGATTGTTTTCATTTCTGAAAACACCGTAGCGCCCATGAAATTTAGCTTCTAGCGGTCACCCATCCACAAACTGGCCACGCGTGATCACATTGAATCGACGCGAGCTAATGACAAGCCAGGACGCTACTACGAGTTTGAATAAAGAAGACAAAACACTCTATAGCTAAAATATATTTATTATTTTGTTATTAATAAGGCTATAAGTCTGTATGATTGCCATAAATCTGGGGGATGGATGGACATGCCTTGTATCTGTGTGTTATCATAATGTTCTGCTTTTTATATCGTCCAATGCAAAGCCCGCCCACAACCCAGTATAAGAAACGCGTGTCCATATAAATTTTGATTACATGTGTGAAATAATGCAGACCTACATCGTCTGGGTTCGATGCCGTTTAAACCTTTGAACGCTCGGTAGCAGCTCGGAGTGTGGATTTGTGCCCGGTGTATTGTATTGGTATGGTGTACGGTATTGGTGTATGTAATTTGTGGTATTGCCTTACCTACAATGGGACCTAAACATAACTGGTGTAAACTGGGTGTACTACATCTGCCTACCCCTGTGAGGAAACACAGGCGTCATGTTATGTTATGTGTAAACATCTATACTATTCTCATTCACAGCGGTGCGGTGACAGCCTAGTGGCTATCCAATTTGCCTCTCACTTGACAGGGATCTGGGATAAAATTCAAGCGGCACACACACCAAATAGGTTTTATATGAAACCTAATTGGTTCCATAATATAGAGTTCGCCCGGGGCAGTTCCACCGCCTGCAACGGTACCTAGTACCATTTCTGCTGTGTAGTAATTACTTTTTTTTTTTGTTAACTAATAACTGTTAATGAGCAGAAGAATTCTAAAATAAGAAGCAAAAGCATTTGCTAAAGTATTGTTCGCATTGCTAATATCAATAACACAGGTAATAGTTTATACGTCCTTCGCGTAGACTCACGCTGTCACTTCGCAGTTTCAAGCAAAAACTTCCGCTCAGCTTTTTACTTTGAAGAAGTCGAGAATGCCAAGCTTTAAGAAGACACATAACATAAATGAAGCCTGTATTTCTCTAAAATATTTTTTAATATACTTGTCAGGTCTAACTGCATTGGCCGACATTGTACTTGTATGACATTGTTGTGACCAAAAATGTTGACAATAAGACATTGGAAATAATAATATTTCCACCACTTTTATGGCTTAAAAGGGTGTACCGATCACTAGTTGTAAAAGCACTGTAAAGTTTATGCAATAAAGAAATTATTATTATTATTATTACCACTACATACTCTTAATAAACCGCATCCCTTTACTTTTATTTTTGTAATCATAATTTCGTTCAATAATCCCGAAAAAATTTAACATCGTTAACCTGAACGCTATTAACTGTTCATTAAAGGAACAGTGTTTAATAACCACCACTCTACGTAATTGATTTTCATGGCTACTGAACACGTAGATGTTATGGATTATTATTTGCAAGTCAGTGTACTAAATTAATAAAATCAATAGGGATTCAAAACTTTGTCCAGCAGGCACTTTATGTTTTTTGTTTTGCCTAATACAGATAATATATTATTATAGTTCTACGTAAATATCGTTACGAAACCAACACGACCATTAGGTCATGTTGGTTTCGTAACGATACCCACCCCAATATGTTAGATTCGTTCATTAGAACGAATCTAACATATTGGGGTGGCCAAAGCTAACTAGGCTATGTAGATAGGATGAAAGAGGATCGGGCGATGTAAGGCGTATCTGGGTATACCGAATGATCGTAGCCCAGTCGCCCGGCTCTGACATCGCTGGAAAATAAAAATAAAACCTGACCTGCAGTCCTCAAAACTGGCAGGAAATAAGCCGGGATAGAGTTGCACAATCGCTGAGCTACAGTATATTGCTATAACTCAGTGACCAAGTGTGTACTTTGGCGTACAATAACACACTATCATCATCATCATCATCATCATCAAGCTTTAAAGTTCCACTGCTGGACAAAGGCCGCTTCTAAACAACGCCACTACGACCAGTTATTTGCCTTTTCTTTCTTTTCTACTTCTTTCATCCTGTATATTATAGGTAGGTTGGATGTTTCCCGCAGAGATAATTGGATGAATAACGTCAGATCAAGGTATTTAGAGCACACAATCGAGAAATCAAGAGTTGACCTAACGATCTTTTGAATTTCAAATCAGAATGGAGTTCTTGGCATACAATGTTTATAATAGTAAGTAATTAAAAATGGAAAAGCGTCAATGGGGAAAATGAATTCGATTGAACCACAAAAGAAGCCAATTGAAGCGATTGAATTATTTGTTAAACAATTATACCAATCCTCTTTGGTGAATGTAGCTTCACTGGGTATATTTCGCAATAAGAGTAAATGGTGCCTAGTACCATTTCTACCGTGTAATAATTGTCTTTAAGACAATTGTGGTCCGGTCGGAAAGGTGTGGTTTCCGGTAACAATTCTTAGAGGCGACCTTCTTAGTCCTCAAGGATAGCAACACGTTTGTGACTGACTTGGAACGAGACTCATACTAATAATTACTAACTGGACGTTTACTAACACCAATTAACAGGACTAACTATCGCTAACATTCCCCAGTCCTCATACCCACTAACGAACGAACCAACTAATGTTCTAATTAATTCTCTCAGCTAACTGGACTTACCATCTCAGCCCCTATTTGAGTCTTGTTCAAAGTCAGTCACAGTTGTCATGGGCGGCAGTCAATGATTGTAGGTGGCAGGCACTGGGTCATCTAGTAATAAAATAATACTTGCCCACCGAAGATATTAATTTTCCCATACTTCCAGCGACAATTAGTAGTCAAGCAAGGTTTACACCACACCACATCACAACCCTATCTTTATCCCACTGTTGGGCACGGCAGTCCACCACGCTGGCCAAGTGCTGATTGACAGACTTCACATGCCTTCGGGAACATGATGGAGAACTCTGAGACATGCAGGTTTCCTCAGCAGATGTGTCCTTCACCGTTACCGCGAGTGACATTTTTAATTTCATATATCGCACATAACTTAGTAAAGGCATTGGTGCGTGCCGCTTGGTTTTGAACCCGGACGGCGACGAGTTTGATAGCCACTGGGCTGTCCCCGCTTTAAGATTCGCAACGGGAGCACTAACCCATTACCTATGAAGGACACAATGTTTCAAAATACTTGAAGAAAGAAGATAGGGTTGATTTCGGGTTACACTTATCTAGGGTTCTAGACCTGCCGCAGCTGTGTGGGAGACCCATGCCCAGCAGTGGGACGTCTATGGGTTGTAGCAGCAAATGCAAATAGCCATATTCTACCGGTCGACCTTCGTTGAAGCTGTATTATTATTGCAGGACTTAGTGTCCCCCTGGGCACGTTGCGGACTAACGTGGATGCACGGCTAGAGACGCGGGGACGGCTAGCAGGACTGTTCGCTAGCCAGATCGGCAAGGATATCATGGATCTGCTGCTCGACGTCAACCGGTTGCGGGATGAAGTCGTGGTGCGTTAGTACAGTGGTTGCGACGTTAGTATTCACTGGCAACGTGGCTGTTTGGAAGCAAACCGTTTAAAAAATTGCTCTTACCGTAATGTTTTGGCCCACAACTTCAACAACATTTGATTATCTATGAACTAAACGAATTTAAATCAAAGATTTAGCTTATCAGAAATCTAGTTCAATATAGACTTATGGCGCATTTTCCTTCTTTTCTTACTCCTCCAGTTTAAATTGATAAAAACTGTGCCGCAGGTCTCAATTTAAGACGTCTCGTGTAATCTTAAAAGTATGTTTAGAAACTTCTTAAATCGGAGTTCTTTGAATTTACCAAGATCGCAGCAGTCAAAGATCGTTCCGCAATCCTTTTAAAAGTCCTTCTGCTTTGTAGTTTAGTTCATTTACAAAATGTCAAAGATGGAAGGAAAGTATAAGATGTCCATTTACAAAGCTTAATTCTTCGCCTATGCATACCACGCATATGACTTTCTTTCAACTGCGTCACATGCTATACAAAAATGTAGATGATAATTGAAAGGACCTTGTAAGTTTATAATATGATAAATCAATACAATGGAAACAAACTTAGATTGTAACTTGATTGAAGTTGAAAACTAAAACCCAAAGCCAAAGTCGAATTAAAAAAATATGTGAGCCGTCACGGGACGCCTGGCATCACTTCTGCCAGGCGAAATATCGAAATTATTTTGTACAAGTAATATGCACAAAAGTACAGATTATGACAGGAATATTATTTTTTCTTATTTTTTTTTCTTATATGTTTATATAAGAAAAATAAATAATAAAAAGTAAAAAAAAAACAAAAAAAAAACAAAAAACCAAAACAAAAACAAAACAAAAAAAAAACGAAAAAAAACAAAAAAAAAACAAAAAACAAAACAAAACAAAAAAAAAACAAAAAAAAAGCAAAAAAAAAAAATACACTACGGAGTATACACTATAGGTATCCGAGAGATGGCTTAACGACTGTATATATATACCATCATATAGCGTGGCGACGCGTCGCCACGGCATGCGTGGCCACGCCAGAAATCGGTTTTATGTGCGGCTATAGATGTTTCACATCAAAAATTAATTCAAATACATGTAGCGTCCATAGCCCAATGGCTCGCGTCGATTCAATGTGATCGAAAGAGTAACGACGGGCGCGGTCGGTTTGTGAATGGGTGACCGCTAGTGGCAAAACTTCATGGACGCTACCGTGCTTCGGAGACCACGTAAAGCCGTCGGTCCCGGTTGTTTTCAATGCTGGAAACAATCGCTAAGCCTTGAAGGAACAAAACGAACAATTACTAGCTTAAATTACCAACTGCTTCTGAAAACGCAATTTTCTAGTTATACCTAATCAATCATTAAATAATTATCTTTCATCTACCTAGTAAATTCTATTTTTCATTCCGATATAAAATGGTAAATAATCAGAGGAATGCCAACAAGTCATTCTTATTCAATTAAAAGTAATAAACGCATATTAATTTCAAACCAACCAACTTTTCTTAGCAGAGATAGGTTCTCCAGAACTTTCGGTATCTCCGTGTTGATTACCAGTACGAATAGTTAAGTTATACTAATAAAGTCTGAGTGTAATTATATATTTTCGGCAATCTGTATACATAAAAGGAGAAGCTAACTGACTGACTGACTGAGTGACTGACTGAATGACTGACTGACTGACTGACATATCAACGCAGGACCTAAACTATAAGGGTTAGAAACTTGAAATTTTTTTCCTTATCCCTGGTTCGAACTTTACAATCTATCAACTTTTGGGTAGTAAGGAGAAGCTGCTACGTTATTATTTCTAAAACTTTACAGTATTTTATTTACTGTATTAATTAATGTAGTGTAAAATTGCTTTTATAGAGCTTAATAACTGTTCATTAAAGCCACCTATTATGATTTTCTCACGAGTTTGTAATAGAGATAAGGTGAAATGGTAGCTTACCCATATTCAAAGGAATATTTATATCTCAATTTAGATATTCCTCCAACGGAATATTATTTTCTATATCGCCCCGCCACAACTGGCGCCGCGTTAACTCCGCTAACTTGCCCACAATACAGCCGTAGTTGCGTATATGGTATCAGTAAAATTAGCTTGTAACAAATTTTGATGAGAACCATGTATTTCATTGAGAACCTTCGTTACTAATTTAATGAATTACTGCGACCCATAGACGTCCCACTGCTGGGCACGGGTCTCTCCCACAGACGCATAGGTCTAGAGCATACTCCACCACGCTGCTCCAATGCGGATTGGTGGAGGAGATAGTGGCCAACCCAGTGTCGAATGTTCTCAAGCCACCCGAAGGTCTTCGACAAGGCTTAACGACTGTTTCCAACATTGAAAACAACCGGGACCGACGGCTTTACGTGCCCTCCGAAGCACGGTAGCGTCCATGAAGTTTTGCACTAGCGGTCACCCATCCACAAACCGACCGCGCCTTTGCTTAGCTCTTTCGATCACATTGAATCGACGCGAGCCATTGGGCTATGGACGCTACTAATTACTAATTTAATGAATACTGGATACAAAATGTTCTTCCGTCTGTTTTTTTTTTTGGTTCCATCGGAACTTTTAGATCAAAATAAAAATAAAAAGTACCCTAGGTGATAAGAATATCATTTATATTACAATTTAAAGAAATGATAAATAAAATAAACCATCAACATCAAAATAAATTAAAATAATATCCCTATACGTTTGAACGAAAACTTATCGGTGCGTTCAGTTTTTAAAAATCAAAATAAATTACATTAATAAGCGTATCCGTTGCACCAAACAGTTATAAAATTCTGATTTGTTTTAATTGCAAACACTTTTTAAATATTAAAATAATATCCGCATCCGGTTGCACCAAACAGGCACAATAATTTCCGTAACATTTTCTTTGCTTCCGCTTTTTTATCTTAAAAAAAAATAATATTGTCATAAATAACTTACCTTTAACTGTAGTACGGTTGCCGTTGCAGCAACCGTGGCTGTACGACGCAAGTTCTGACGCTGAGAAAGTTCAAGAGGTGCTCGACGATCTTATGGAGAAGCTGACCGAGTGCGCCGCGCGCGATCGCCAAATCCGCGACTGGCAAAAAATTTTCAAGGTAAGGATCTAGAATACTCTAGATGGACCTAGGAGCGGCTGGTGTCAGGAAGCGACCGAGTGCTTCGGGATCCAAGCGCCTTGTGATCTGGCTACCGGTGGAGGTCCGTTTATATGGCCGCGGCGCGCATGCACCGAGCGACGCGAGGAAGAACCAAGCGGTGAATGTTACATGATATCGTATATGCAATTTGGTTTGTTTTTTGTAAAATCCCCTACGTTAGGCTAGTGTCGTAAGCGTGACTACGCGTTCTCGGGTTTGAACCCCTGGTTCGGTAACATATTATGGGACTTTTGTAACTTGAAATGTTCTAACTGGATTTGTTGTTGTCTGCCCGTTGAGTGGCAAAAGGTTAATTATGTATTCGAAGAATCCTTAAAATAATCGTCCATAGCCCAACGGCTCGTGTCGATCGTATGTGATCGACCTAGTTAAGCAACGACGGACGCGCTCGTTATTTGTGTGGGTGACCGCTATAAGTGGCAAAATGTTCTCTGCTTTGTAAGGCACGTTAAGCTGTCGGCTCTGGGTGTTTTCGAATTTGTTTCTCGACGTTTTGAAGTGGGTGAAAATCGCGTTCAAAGATTCTGTTTGTACAGTAAATATCGAGCTAATAAACGCGTGTTAAAAATTTATCAAAATTTCAGTGCATTCTTCAAATTAAATGCTTATTAAAAGTAGGAGTATGAATACAATGAGGCTTTATTTTATAGCTGGATTGAACTTCTTATATATACTTTATATAACTATTTATATATACCTTCATCTCCACCATGTTGCCAAGTACCTATCGCAGGGCTTTTGTCCTAAAGGCTTAAGATCTGATCCCTACCAGGAGACTCCGACCTCCCCTATATACCACAAGTCTCGCACGACTGATCTGATTCTGATTTGATATTGCAGTCGGTTGACTATACGCAAATAGTTCCGTGCACCGTTTATATCGCTAACAACACGAATAATGCCTGTTAATACATCACAAAACAACTCAACAACTCTCGACACAAAAGTCCTTTTATTATACCTCACCTTTCACAACGCTACGGTTATTGCTACGATGTAGCAGTCACTTGCTACGCCGTAGCAAAACTACGTTTTTAGACCAACCTGTTGACTTTACAAGTTTCTTCCGAGAGTTTTTTCCTTTCGGCTTTTTTCTCTCTCGACCTGTAATAGAGAGTGATCATAAATAAATAAAAAATGTACATTCTAATAAAAAGCTGATGGTCAGTTAATTAAGAATTGACGTTAGTCCGAATTATTGCATGCCGTCATTGATAATTTTGGTCAAAAGGACAAGATGGTAGGGCCTATGGGGAAACAAATAGGATAAAAATGATTATTTTGTACGATATAGAGTTCGCCCGAGGCAGAATCCGAGCCATCTCTGTCGTGTAATAATTGTTTTTTAAAAGCATTTGTTGTACGGTGGTTAAAGTGTGATATCAATTACTGGTGATAGTGACAATTACTGACTGGACTATTACTATCACTTGTGGGACTAACTATCACTAAATGTCCCCAGTCCTCATGAACACTAACTAACTGACTAACTAATGTTCTAATTAACATTTACATAGCAGATATTAGTAGCGGTAATAATAATTTAGCAATTGTTTTTGGTGCCAGGTAAATCGTATAATTATAGTTTTATCGTAATTATTATATTGTTAGAAAACTTAAGAAACAAAGTGGTATTATTTCAAAGTTTAAAAACGCATCGTGCTTGTTCAAGGACTCTTCTTCCTCGGTTAAAAAGCCCCTTACCAGGATGGGATAGCTAAGTGCGGGCCGGGGTCAAGATGCACCGACTCACCGTTAATTACGACTTCAGTAGAACAGGCTCTTCCCCTTAATTCGTAAGTTGATATTCGTAATCGAAGCTAAGTTTTTTGCTCCCTTGACGGAGCTTTCGTTTCTTGATACGGATTGGTTGAGGGGTTAGTGGCCAACCCAGTGTCGAATGTTCTCAAGCCACCCGAAGTTTTCGACAAGGCTTAACGACTGTTTCCAGCATTGAAAACAACCGGGACCGACGGCTTCACGTGCCCTCCGAAGCACGGTAGCGTCCATGAAATTTTGCCACTAGCGGTCACCCATCCACAAACCGACCGCGCCCGTCGTTGCTTAACTCTTTTGATCACATTGAATCGACGCGAGCCATTGGGCTATGAACGCTACAGTACCTATATACTCGAATATATTTGCAGCGTAAAAATTCATCTACTTCATTAACGGAATTTTCCACTGTCAAAGAGCGTATTAATTAACACAATAGGATGTCACAGGGTGAACACCGGTGAATTAGTTTGAGGAACGGGCTCATGGTGCACCGACTTGCTTGTAATTGACTTCCGGCCCGCCTTTTGCATGGCAATCGCATTATTGTATGCCAATAATAACCGAGCGAGTACTTGCTTAGATGGGAGAGACTGGGCACTTTTGAACGCGCACTAAGTGCTTTCTTCAACCTTTTAAACTAGATTTCGGAAGATAGAAGCAGCGTTTTATGTCGTCTTTCAAATGTAAGTCCACATTTCTCTTTACATTCCAACTGATAGATGATTACATTCAAACTGCAAAACAATGCCTTCATTTCTACCGCAGCATAGGAGAGCCTGCGACTTATTCAATTGTGCCATTGATACAGGTCTATCGAATGAATTGTGCAGTTGCTATTCAAATATTGTACACAAATAAATGTTTACATACTCTCACACCTGCACTAGGGCTTCCTGATAATTCCCTCTTTCAATACCTGTTTCTATGAATATTCATTGTACCTGTAGCAATAAAGAATACAGCCACGAAAATCTCTTTCGGGAAACGGATCGAACAGTACTACCTAAAATAGTTGCAAGGCCAACAGTAATATAAAATAAGTTACGAGGCTGTATGTATAGTAAAAATACGAAAATATATCTTTTTGGTGTAAAAATGCAGAGTATAAATAAATGAACGTGTGAACATCAGCGGTCGTCCCATTTTGTTATCTGTAATAAATTATTATTTTTTTGTTTTTCTTGTGATTTTTATATATAGTAGTAGTATAGTAGTATAATAGAATATAATTACGTAGATAGAAGCCAAAAGTCAAATGTGTAAACAGCCACAGACAGAAAATAGTCATCATGGTTGCTGGTGTTCATTACGGCAATCGTTTTGTGAAAAAGTTCGGAGATGTGAAATATTAAAAATCACGGTCATTAATTACGAGTCGGTGTTGGCACTTCGATGTTGGTTGGCACTAGTACGTACTACTTATTTTGTATCGGGTTCACTATCTTCCACACTAAAGAATCGCCGTATTGATATGACGAATCAATTTTTTTTTTTTTTTTTTTTTCATTTCTGTTTGTCCGCCTATACCATATAAAAAAAAAATTTCACGTGTAGCTAGATGAAATGTAAAATATTTCATTGATACTGAAGTCTTAGGAAGTCTCCGCGTAGGCTGAACGTCGTCTTGGCTCTAAGAAAATGAGAAAGAAAAAAATGTGGGAGTAATTGATGAATTTAAATCAACAAAACTGTGTGGTTTTACGAGTAGGAGTCTGCTGATTGGCTTTTTTTGTGATATTATGTTATTAGTTCCTATCATTATGTATAATGCGTACATGTCTAAGACCATTCGCTGCCTCCCATGACTACCGTGACAAACAAGGGTTATGACTTAGAGAGGGACTGGTAAAATTTGTTAAGTAAGTCGATAATGTTGATTGGAATATAAGTTGATCAAATCGTTAGTAGGTATGAGATGCAGGGACAGGTGACATTCAGTTCAGTACATGATTGTTAGTAAAATACTTTTTTTCAAATCAATAACAGTATCGTTGCTGTCCTTGAGGATTATAGGAGAATGGGATTATCCATTTTTCTAAGTGAAATGCCGGACCGATACATAATTATTTAAAAAAACAATTTATACAATTGATTGAAGTGCTTGGCTGTGGGTACTACGAGAAAATTTTACCAAGGAAGAATTTTGAACATGAATTTTGATATTTGAGCTATTAGTTATTATTATATACCTGAAGGACACATCGTCCTTCACCGTTACAGCAAGTTACATTTAATTTCTTAAATCGCATATAACTTAGAAAAGTCATTGGTGCGTGCCGCTTGGGTTTGACCCCGGACCGCTCGAGTGAAAGGCGAGTTCGATAACCACTGGACGGTCACCGCTGTTAGTTAGGACCGCGTGGGAGGCGAGAGTCGACCAGGCCAGCGAGTCCGAAGCGTCACTCCACCACCTCAACCGTGCACTTACCCGCGCTAGGCCTGCCGTTAGCCCGCTCTACGATGGGGCGGGCGACCGGCACTTTTCAGCACAAGGCCGGGCGGATGTACTTGCACAGCATCTGGAAGAGCAATTCGCTCCAAACCCCGTCTGCACCGCTGCAGCGGCTGAACACTGCGTGCGTGTGGAGACGCGTGTAGCGGACTTCATCAGTGGCCCGACACCGCAGCCCGAGGGATACGAGTTCATCTCGCCCTCGGAGGCTCGGAAGGTCGCAAGGCGTTTACATAAACGCAAAGCGCCAGGCACTGATGGAGTTTCGAACATGGCGCTGACCATGCTCCCCCAAAGGGCTCTAGTCAGTCTGACTAGACTCTATAACGGCATCCTGCGTACGGGACACTTCCCGGCTGCGTGGAAGGAGGGAAAGGTAATTGTTCTCCCGAAGCCGGGTAAAGATCCACGTTACCCGGTTAACTACCGCCCCATCACGTTGCTGTCCTCACTGGCTAGGTTGTTCGAGAGGCTGGCACTGTTTCGCATTCGGCCATTCCTTCAATTGAGGGATGAGCAGTTTGGGTTTCGGGCCGGTCACTCGACGACACTACAGCTGACAAGGGTGCTCCACCACTTGGCTTTCGAGGCCAACTGCGGGCGACACACGGTTGGTGTCTTTCTCGATATAGAGAAAGCATTTGACCGTGTGTGGCACGCGGGCCTGTTGTACAAGCTGTTGGAGTCGCCCTTGCCAGCGATGCTGGTGTGGTTGATAGCTTCGTATCTGGAGGGGCGTGAGTTCATTGTTTCGGTCGAGGACACCACCTCTGCCCCCCGTCCCATACGCGCAGGCGTGCCGCAGGGGAGCTGTTTTGCGCCACTCCTATACGCGTATTACACTAACGACATCCCCACTCTCGACGGGCACCTCGCGGAGTGGGAACGTGATGTAGTCCTCGCTTTGTTCGCTGACGACAGCGCGTTCTTCGCATCGTCGCGCGATCCGGAACTGGCGGTCAGAAGAATGCAGCGCTTGCTTGACCGCTTGTCAGACTGGCTGTATAAGTGGAGGATTGCCGTCAACGCCGGAAAGACGGTTCCAATACTTTTCAGCCGGAAGCGTAAAATGCCGACGCCGCTGCGTCTGCATGGAGAAGATCTAGCGTGGCAGCAGACCGTTCGGTATCTGGGATGTCACATGGATCGTAAACTCACGATGAGTGCCATGGTGGTGCATGCGCACCGCCAGGCACGAGCCGCGAGAGCGATGCTCCGGCCCGTGTTGACATCCCGATTACCACTGCGCACTAAACTTGGCATATACAAGTGCTATATCCGATCTAGGCTTACGTACGCGGCGCCAGCATGGTATGCTCTGGCGGCGGCCACGCAGCGCAAGCGTCTTCAGGCCCAGCAAAACCTCGCCCTGCGAGAAATCACAGGAGCGGGGCGCTACGTCCGGAACGCGGTGATAGCGCGCGACTGCAGGCTGGAGTCGCTGGATGAGTTTGTGATCCGGTTGGCGCGTGTTATGTATAACCGCGCCGACAATGGGCCACATCCTCATCTAAGGGGGATAGCGCCGCTGCACGCGCGCCCCCCCGAAGGCCGACCGCTCCCTAGAGAGCTGTTGGACCTTCTTCCCCCCGACCATCTGGGGGGAATTAGCGACTAATGGCTAGTGGGACCGCGCGCGCGTACCGCGTGCGCGACGATCGACTGGCTCCCACGCTCAACAGCGGGGAAGTCACCGACGGGGTTTACCCCTGGAGCAATTGCCCGGATAGAGGGGATCTCCCCTAATTCCGAATTCCCTCAGCGCAGGAGCGCCTACAGCGCCGCGTGAGAGGAGGAAAGGTCTGTCTGTCTGTTAGTTGCTTTATATTAATCAATTT